>JAPYZP010002517.1:0-13250 GCA_030522985.1 Torymus sinensis
AAAGGAATCGAAAATATTTTCAGTTTTCGTTATTTCTAATGATGTGTATTATTATGTCTAATATGAATAGTGTTTTGGGAAAAAGGTTCAAAATTTTTTGGTTTTACAACAATCTAAAGTATGACCATTTTCATGAGTCATATTTGACTCGTGCCGTACTGAACCTGTTAAAATTAAAATACGTGTATTAAATGCCCTTTTCAATATTTATATTAAATTTTCCTTAAATTTAAAAACATTTTCAATTACAATGTATTAAAATGAATAACGGTATTGTAATTTCAAAATATTCTTTTAAAATTAACAATGTGTTGGAAAGATCAGTACTTCAATGTAATTTCAAAATGTTTATTAAAAGTTTCTTAGAATTCATAACAGTTTTCTTAAAATTCATAACATTTTTAACAGTGTATGTCTTGTTTAGTAGGTGAATAGTATTGGCATTCCTGGAGACAGATGAGCGTTGGGCAACCATCATTTTTCCCGCCTTTTCCTGCTGTACAATGTTAACATTAGACTCTGATAAGTTGAGATTTAAGTATAAGCTTGTTATTAAAATTTCAATTATAAATTGAATATGAGGAAACTAATCTTTGGGAGGCTATGGTAATAATGTAAATCTTTGCTTAATATTGTTTTATAATTTACCCGTCCTTTATTTAGAACCAGAAACGCTGCACAGAGCCTTTACAAAAGTAAAATTCTGTTCCCTACAGAGCTTTGAAAAACAAAAGGCCTCAGAAATATATATATATACGCACGGGCATTCCATTCCAAACTTTCTGAACTGCAAACAAAATAAATTCTAAAGTACTAAACGCGCGCCGGCGGCTTTGAGCGGCAACAAAAAGAGAAAAAATCGAGAGAACGAGAGAGAAAGCGAGAAGTATAAATTAGGCTGGATTTATTTGCCTCGTTGATCAAGGACTTTTTTCCGGCTGACCCGATACTCTATTTATTCACTTTTAGCCTCTTCTCACGTACACAAGCTCTCTCTCTCTCTCTCTCTCTCTCTCTCTCTCTCTCTCTCTCTCTCTCTCGCTCTATCAATTGGTATAGTTAAAGTGACCAATCCACGCGAGCGCGCCAAAGTCAGTGTTAGAAGCGCGCAGGCACCGACGAATCGACAATGCCCATTGTTATATCTTCGCTTTTACGCCCGACAGCGGCGCATTTATGCGCGTTTTTCTCCCTCCCCTGCTGTTCCCCCGCGTGGAGTTTTACGACGGGACTGGCAATCATAAAAAAAACACGAGAGAAGACGCGCATTCGAATTTTTGATTAAACGCGAATAATCAACGGCCCGCGCGATAATCACTCGGACGGGAAGCATTGAGTGCGCGCGTGATGACAAATGCCGAATGGCCGACGCATGCAAAACAACGTGTGGCTCGCGGCGATTTTTTTTAATAAAGCACGCGCGCATGGGGGTGATAACTCGGCCGGCGCATTGTTAAACCAATATCGCGTAAATCTGTTCCGATCGGATTTCTGTGTCCTGGGTGTGTGCGCTTTTTTTTTGCGCTCTCGCGAAAGCGGCAAACGAAATAATTCGCCGGGTCCTTGGGGTGGGGTGGTGCGACGACAAATTATTGCGGTCGAAATTTATGCTGATTGCTCGTGTACGCTGCTCGCTTGTAAGCGAGAAATGAAAAAAATTCTGGAAATTCGATGCATCGGAATGAATCCAATTTTTTTTTCTCGGTCGAGTTACTGATGGTGAAGTAAAAAATTAAATAATTCAATGATTTTCGGTCCTTTGAGCCGACGCTTGACAACAATTGTTTTTATACCAATTGGAATATTGATAAATACTATTATGAGGCATCACCTGTATGTTATATATTTACAAAAATACGTACATTCTGGCACTGCGCTCAAGGGTAATGCATTTTAAAAGCAGTTCTTACCTGAAACAGACAAAGAAAATGATACAATTAATGAAAATTTCCAGCAAATTGTAAACAAACGTATTATCGCTTTTCATAAATAATAAAACGATCCAACATTACGAGAACATTTGAACGTTATGAGTACACATTAAAGTATAATATTTCGCATAAATATCGCGGACGTAACTGATTGAAAACTATTCCTTAGCAAGGTGCGCGCATGAATTTGCGATTTATGGTGTTTCGCGAGCGAACGCGCGTGAGTCTCTCGCATAATAGGCAACGTGATATTTTAATGAGAGAAGTTTCGATCGTTCCGCGGTCAGCGCTCAAGTTGTCCAACTGCTTCGCTCTCTAAACCCCGTATATATAGAAGCGGCGCGCACGTATACACACAATGCGGCGAGGCGGCGAACGCTCGTTCGGCGTATTAACTCTATTTCGCGGTATAAAGAGCCACAGAGTAGGATTAGCATATTTTCTATCCTTTTTCCATCGTCAACTCGAGGATCCGCGCGGTTACCGTATTTATGGCTCGAGCACACACACACACGGAGAGCGCGCGTGGTGCGATGATTATGAAATGCGTTTTACATTTTATAGTCGCGCGCTTAAACTTTAATAAGGCGCGCCTCCAGTGTGTTCGCGTACTTTACGGGGACGGGTTTGCGAGCAGGCAGTATAATGTATATGTAGCTGTGGGATGGCGGGTATTTTAACGGAACGAAATTGACGTACATTACTGCTGTAGAAAAAAGTAGAAAGAATTGAAAGAATTTCGTCGGACTGATTTTGATTGAGTTGACGGTAATCTTTCGCCCATCTATTCATGTCCGAGGGTTAATATCGAGCACGTCAATTTTTCAGCCGCGAGAGACGTCGTATCACGAGCGATGAAATTACTTCCAGTGTAAAGTAACACGGAGCGGAGTGCGCACGGAATGAAAAATCACGGGGCAGAAGAGAAAAGTCTTGGATAGGGCGAAACACTATATGAGGTGGAAGTGAGAAAGACAAGTGAAGCGGGACATGAAAAATGACGGGGAGAATGGACTTTAAGAGGGACAGTTTGATAAAGCTGTGGAGATAAGTAAAAAAAAGTTAAAACGCAAGAAGAGTTTTAATAAGGAAAATATATGAAAAAAATACCAGAGTTTGTAAAAAGTATACTGCTCATTTTTTTAATTTATAATTTTTAAGAACAAATTGTTAAACGAAACCATATCTGTATTTTTTTTAGAGATTTTTATATTATTATTAGTATTATTATTATATTTTTATATTATATTATTATTATTATTATTCAATTTACATTGTTTTCATGGATTCCAACTTGAAACAGAAAAATGATGGTAAACTTTTTGCGTTTGTCAAAATTCACGAAGCGAAAACAATTTTACACATGGGTAAATCGCGAAACAAAATGTTATAATTTTGAGAAAAAGAAAATTGGTAAAGAAAAAAACAGATTCACGGCGGAAATTTCTGCTGCAATGACTGCTACAATGTTCATGTTTCTACAAAATCCAAAATTTTGTAGAAACATGAACATAATTATTTTATCGGATAAAATTGTATTACTCGTAGTATTATTAAAAATTATTAAAAAATAATAAAAACTAAATATTTAAAATATTTATTTTAAAAATTATATCAAGGCCTAAAACACGCGAACCCGCATGCTCCTAAAGTGGCGTTCATGGATTATGTTTTTATGTTTCTTTGTTACTGACGATGTCCTCGAAGCGGCAAATGCAAACGCTATACTCTGTTGTCAAAATTAATACGCGAGTTTTGTACAAAGTTTATACAAAGCGCAAAATTTACAGAATGCAACAGTAAAAATTTGAAGTTAAATTTTCTTTGGATAATGAATGACTTAATTAACACAAATGCAGAATCGGCTGTCGATCCTCATTTAACGTGAATTTTATACGATAAACTTTACATAGAAATTTCATTTGAATGATAATATATTTCATAATTACTATTTACAATAAGGAGATTTAAAAACTGATATATTATTTTGTTTTTTATTCAAAAGATAATGTATCACACCATCTGCCTGACAATTTTTAAAGCCAAAGCGAAATTTCAAAGCCAGCGAAAAAAAAGCTTCTCTTTTCCGGGAAAACAACAAAGAAAAAACTATACATACAAAAGGCCATTTCAATGAACTATTTTTCTAGCACCGGAGGACGAGGGAGCATATATATATATAATAACGGGCAAGAAGAACCTGCGCGGAATGATGCAGTATGATGCATCGCGTACTTGGCCTGCGAGCCAAATGAGTCTCGGGCAAGCACACACATACTCTCGTCTCCCCACATACGCGCGCACGTCTCCCGCGAGATCATGCCAACCCTCCTCCCTCTCCCCCGCTCTTGTAAAAAGGTACGTGCAAACAACGGGGAGAACGCGCCTCGCTGTGGGAAAAAGCGGGCGCGTGCCCCAGAGCTAAAGTCCACGTAAGAGGATGGCTGAAATATAAAAAAGGAAAAATGGGGGAGAAAGAGAGTGCGGAGGGAGAGAAGGGGGTGTGTGATGGATCGGGCGCGGGACTGTAGCGAATCTGGCAGCAGTCCGGAATGGAATTTCAAATTTTCGCGGCCGTGCGGAAAGAACTCTCACGCGGCATGCATATGGGGTTTACGAGCCGCGAGCGCCGTGTCCATTTTTGATGCGAGCGAGAGAAAAATGCTGCGCCCTTTTTTTCCAAATTTTTGGGAGACGAGAAAAATGCGACAGGTGTGCTAGATGGCTGAACAATGTAAGTATATAGAAATTTTCGTGACCTGTCCTCGATATGTGTGCCGTGAGTGTGTTTGTAAGTATACGCTCTGGATTTATGCTGCGAGGTAAAAATATCGTGGATCTACGCTGTTTTCAAGCCAGTGTCATTCGGAAGTACGCTGGCTTTAAATATGCTTTTGTCGATTCCGGATGAATACTAGTTTCCAAAACATTAAGAGAGGGTTTAAAAAATATTATTTTAAAGATTGAAATTCACATGTAATACTTTATTCATATTTTTCAAATATTCAAACAACATACTCTAACATATATTTATCTTATGTTATGACTTGTTCAAATATCCTTACGACATGTATTCTCCATAACAGACCGAGACTTCATAAATATACATGCGCATATCTGGATTCAAACTGCATAACGTTCTATAATTCATAAGTAAAATTTTGGAAACGGAGTCGCAGATGTACTAGTAATGTACTCGAGAACTGATGAATTAAGTTTTAACTTCTCCGGTAATACGTACGAGGACCATTACAGTCTTTTTAGAGTATATGCAAAAAAGATTGCCCGAAATAATTTTTTAACTTTCGCAGCTTTCCAATTCAAACTTTCGGATATAATTTTTAACTTTGAACAAGTTTTTAAAGGCTAAAAGTACTTTATAATTTTTCCAGAGAAACCTACGAATTGAAAATAACTTTATACTCGCAGGTGAATCTTATATAGTCCATTATACAAAAGTGCCCCGAACAAAGTTAGATATAAAATTACTGCTTTTAAAGTAATCGCAAAAATGGTTGTGAAATTGAATCGGGAAATTCGAGTTATTCAGATAAATTTCAAGATAGGTAGACAGAACTCGCAGTATTCAAATCTAGAGAATAGTAGTAAAAATAGCTCCTACCCCGCGATAAATGTTTCATGCGTATACAGCAACGGTCATGAAATTCGGATGAGAGATGCTGTCGCGAGGTGAACTCCCGTCTGCGTTTACACAAATATACCTGTGGATATGCGAATGTCGGGGAAGAGGATATCCGCATAATATCCGCAAGAGCGAGGTAGAAATACGAAGCGGCAGAACACGACGAAGGTGGATAGCACGCGAATAAACGAAGAATGCTCCGCTGATTGATTGATTGGTTTGTTTTTCTGTTGCTATGGTGGCTCAACTGGAAGTAATATGGTATTTTACTGAATTTCTAAAAGATAATGTCTTTATGAGAATTTTTGCCATAAATAAGAAAAAACTTTTCGGCTGAATTTTAATGGGAAATCCTTTCTTTGCATAATTTTCATGCTATCTGAAAATTCAACTATAAAACGTTCTATATATACTGAAGATTTATATTTCAAGGAAAGTTCTTAGCGGAGATGACCCAGTTTCAGGTCAAGTAAAATTACGAACAAATTCCACTGGAAATAGTAGCATTAATCAGTGATTAATTTTATTGTACTTTTTGGAATTTATTTGAAAAGGCATTTGATTTGATTTTACACACAAGCTATACTGAATGGTAGA
Organism: Torymus sinensis; assembly: GCA_030522985.1. Taxonomy (NCBI): domain Eukaryota; kingdom Metazoa; phylum Arthropoda; class Insecta; order Hymenoptera; family Torymidae; genus Torymus; species Torymus sinensis. The sequence goes on from JAPYZP010002517.1 coordinate 6,172, forward strand.
GATTTTTTACGTGGAAAAGGGATATAAAGTACAAGAATAGCATGCATTACGATATCTATATCTATCCATAAGAGGGATAAAAGATACAAGGAACAAAAGGTATATGCATGTATGGTAATTTCTATTATTCTCGTGATTTGTATCTGTTCTTTTTTTTTTAGGAATAATAAGAAATACAGTAGGTATTGAATAATAGATCTTACCGGATTAGGCACCATATTTAAATCCCTTATCCTCTCTTACAATAAAATAAAAACGAAACTTCTTGCCCCTTAGTAATTTTCCCAAACGACATAGACTGCCAAGCAGTTATAAACTTAATTCGCCGCTATTATTTAAATCCTGCAGTGCTCATCCCGAGGCGCTCATAATTCGTTCGCCTCGTGTTCGAAAACGCGAGGAGAAGGAAGATCAGAGGGATGAAGATTCGCGCGAGGCGGTAAATCCTCCAGCGGGGCGCTAGGGGCGTTCGGTAAATTTTTCTTCATGCATATGTAGATCGCGCTGAAGAGGAAGGAAATAGCAGGAGCCGCCGACGCGGCAAGTGACCGCCGCCGCAGTAGTTTCCAGGTGAGATTCTCGCTCGGGCGATTTAAGGGTTCGCGCGCGCCGCGAGAAGATCCCGTCGGATCGTTAAATAAATCGTCGGCGTGCTTAGATTCGCTGCTGCCGCTGGGATCTTGTGAGTGTGTGTGTGTGTGAGAGAGGAAGTAGAGGTAAGCGAATGAAATATAGTAAATGAGAGGAGAATGTATGCGAGGGATGTATTGCAGGGGCACGTGCTGAGGTGGGTAGCGATAGGATTTTACAGCTTCAGGATAATCTGATATGAAAGCCGTACGTGGATATATTAATTCGAACTGTCACACCGTTTTATTTATGTGATCGAAATTCAACTAAATTCGTGATTTCAAGATTAACAGTAGAACACAGAAAGTGTAAAGTTTCATTGGGGTTTGTCATTACGTTGTAAAAAAAAGTCGGCGTAATGAGGTCAACTAATCTTTTGTTACTCAAAAACAACAGTCTTTGTTGGTTTAATTTTAAAGGTAAAATCTAATAGCTAGGTTAAACTTCGTTATGCTTCACTATAAAAAGTAATTGCAGTGTTACCATAACAAATTTTTTCGTGACTGTAACAAAACTTCATTAACTCGCTGTTCTGACAATTTTATATAAATTTATATTGTTTTTATATTTTTTTAAACGTTAAAAAAATTGTGTGCGTAGCCGTTTCGTTTACTAACAAGTGTTGATATTCCATAAAAGACCAATTTTCGAAGAAGTTAATAATGTTTTTACAGCGAAATAAAACGCTGTAGTATACTTTACTTTTTAAAATAACGAAAATGTAATTATTTAATTTAAAATAACGTTAGTCGCCATGAAAACACTTTGAGGTACATACGTGTTTAATATTTTATTCTTTTTGAAATTGAACTAATTTGCCTTTTATATTTCAGAATTTAATTTATTTAAGTACTTCTTTGCGTAAGAGCTTATAATGCCCGACTGGTATAATGGTGTATAACAAAGAGGTTTAACCTCATCTTAATTTTCCCTCTTTAGTGCAGTTAATGATGATTATTGCAAAAAATAGCACACTTTTTTCAGGCGTTGATGCCTCATTGCTAGACTTTCCCGTCCAAAGTTTCATTATACAATATGAAAGGCACTATTCTACGTTATGTAAATTTTCTTTTATACAGCCTTGTATTTGCATGTGCAAGAGCTCACGGGTTAAAAGTAACCGCAAAACTTTTAACGTGAAAAAACTTGGGGCACTTAAAAGAAATTTACACAAGAGTATTGTTCCAAAAATATCCTTGATAACAGATATGAATTATTGTACGAATAATTCACAACTATATGCGCAATTTGTTCTTTTGTATAATTAAGTGCATTACTTTTTAGTAAGTTTTCACGTTATTTTACCTTTCTAAAAAGAAATTTTTAAACAACTCCATTGAAAAATGTAATTATAAGAGCTGCTGCAGTGCTTGTTACCGAGCAAGTACTTAATTAATTTTTTTGGTACGCGAGAAAAAGAAAAAGCCTTTTAATTCCGTTTAATTACCGGCGTTCCCTCTTTAAAACTGAAAATTCGACCGACTACAGTGGAAAAACTCATTCCTGAAAATAGTCCAGTGTCGGAAATTCACGAGCGAGCGTTTTCCCGAGCCGCCGCTTCTCTAACTTGGTTCACTTATCGACTCCTCGGCGTAACTACCAGCGTCTGGCGCATTAAATCCCCCTAAGTTTTCTCCCCCAGGGGCGCGCGCGAATTTCGTCGCCGGCCGAGCGTCTCATAACTTCCCCGTTATTACGGCGTTTCTTTCCTCTTCCTCTCGCTCTCTCTCCTTCGCAGGAGATGAGCCGATCGAGGAAGATATCGCGCGAGCGCCGAAAGGAGGAGTCTCGCTCACCGGGGGAGGACAGAGGTAACCGCGGATAACCCACTTGCCACGACTATGCGGCGCTGGCTGGCCTGCGGCGCTTCGAATCCGCTCGGTTCGCAACTGTGTGCTGGTAAGCCTGAATTGTGAGTGTAGAGAAGAAAGGAAGAGAGAAATCCCTGTGGTTTCTGAGAAATTACGTAGATTTTATTTTATTCTTTTAAATATAGTATATAATTTTCTTATAGGTAGTTAGTATTGTATTGGTTTTCAGCGTGAATTCATGATTACCACATGAACTATTTCATAGGATTTGTATAAGTAGAAGAAATCAAGTATAGCGCGACGTATCGATCAATATATCGTTTGTTACACCGCTGCTTTGACGTTGCGCACTTCCTATCGTATTTTTAATGATTTTTATTTTCAATTATTTTACTTTCAATGAATCTGTTTGTTAAAAAAAAAACCACTCGAAAATATTTAATATTTTCAAGCTCCACCATTTGCAAATTATTCATTGAATTAAATATTTACAAAGTTTTTAATGGTTGAACAATCGCAGAAACATAAAGCACCAGCACTCTTCGCTTTACATTCGCGAGTAAACATCCGAACGACCACTAAAAGCTTTCCTCCATCTCCCCCCCAACAGGCGTATAAACGTGCGCCCCGCGTGCATCACGAAGCGCAACGAATTCACTAATTTTTAATCACACCTGCGCCCAACTCGGCCCGCGCACTTTCATTGCCCGCCGTAAACCCCGTATATATACGGGGGGCGTGCAGTTGCTCCCGTTATTTACAAAATAGACCCATAACTCTCGAGAGTGAGTATAAAAGAAGGACACGAGAGGAAAACGCGGGGAACGGCGCCCTGGAGCTCGTAATAACCGCGCGAGAAAAATCCAATATCGCGGCTGACGGCGGCATGTTAATCATTGCACTTTGAGTTTGTTGATAAAGTGATAAGCCCAGGTGCGCTTTAGCTCTCTACGGCCAACTTTCTCTCTCTCGCCCGCTCTCGAAGAAAGAACAAGTAGACGGGAAGTGAGGGGGAAGGTGTATGGCCCAGCTCCTGAATTCTCCATATATATACGCGTATATATAAGCAGAGAGCGAGGGAGGAAAGTGACTCCGCGAGGAGCTGGAAGAGCCTCAGCTATTCGTCACGTCCTACGGGCTCGATCAAACTTTCAAACTGGCGCGCGAGGAATAAGCTACGTCGGCACTCAGGCGCCACCGTCCCGAGCCCCCCACCCCGTTTCCTTCCAAGTTTTACGATTAGTTTCGGCGAGGGGCCGCCGGTTTTGCGAGGGGCGGAGGTATGAGGCTAAATACGGGCCGGCCGGGCGTTTTAGAGGAAGTATACAACAAGCGAAAGTGGCGAGTGTAAAGACGCCGCGAAGAAGGAGGTTTGTATGCGCCAGTTCTCGTGTGAAGAGATTGCGAGACGGTTCGTCAAGTTTTGAGGCAGCGAAGGTGACGGAATTCGTTTCTTTATTTATTTTAGTTTTTAGCTTCCTACTCTCGACAGTGATTGTATACGTTTTATATACGTTTCGTAAAATTTGGATAGAATTATTTTGTTTGACGAAAGGTATTTCCAAGTTCTTGAATACTATACACTTCAAAGAGTTCAAACTCAAAAGTTTTAAAATATCCGAGTTAATAAGACGTCTGCAAGAATGTGTTTAATCTATACAATTTGAGATTAAGTTATTGAACAAAGTTTTTATGCGCTGCTACTCGGCATTTCGTGCAATTTGATTCTTAATGTTTTTGCATTCCAAGATAAAATTTATTGCAATATATTATAATATAATTACGTTAAACTTATTTAAATTTTGATTTAATCGTCAAAAGTTGAGGGCTTGGCAATAATTTTTCTTGGCTGCAAAACCAACATTATCAGGAACTTTCGACACCATTATCCTTTCTCGTACGTTTTCCAGTCTTAAAGGCCCGTTTTGGCACGATCGCTTTTATCTACCCTCGCTCCTAACCTCCAGCCGGACTTTATGGACTTTTACAGAAAGTTATGCATTTGCCGAAGGAACTTGGGCGGAAGCTGATTTATAAAGTGATTTTCGGGTCGCTAGAGCCGCTCGTAATCCCAACAAATTTAGAAAAATTCAGGCTAGAACACTGAATATTTTTCGAATGTACGTTTATTGTGGGTGAAATAATTTTTTAACAGAGTTTATACGTAAAACAATTATAATTTTAAAATCTTTCAACACGAAACGATGTTTTATCTGGGAAAATAATTTACTTAATTCTTTTGTAGTCTTTTATCAGAAAACAAGTTTGCGATAAATTTTCTTTACTCTGTTTTTGAGTATATCAGAAAAATGAAGTAAAGAAAAATAAAATCATACAATATCGAGTATTGGCACATTACGTGAGAAACCGTAAACCCCCGCCAATCACTAAGAATAATTAAACAACAAAACGTCGGCTGCGAACTCAATACCAAGCGGCGAGCACAGATAACTGCCACCGCGCCCCCTTCTTTTCCTCTAAAACCGAAAGTCCAATAAACCTTAAAAGCTCGGGCGAACAATCGTTTAACGCATTTGTTTTTCGCGCGGCCGCTCGAGGGTGAGAGCGAGAGGGATAGAGACGGCGTTAACGGCGTAATCCTCGGTGCACAAAGCGAGAGAAAGAGAGAGGGAGAGAACGAGAAAGCGACCCGATACGTTATCGACAAGCGCCTGAGGCGCGGGGACGGAAAGGACGCGCAAGGAAAAACGAGAGAGAGAGAGAGAGAGAGAGAGAGAGAAAAGAAGGGGCGAGAAAGAAAAATACTCCTCCGCGTAATTGTCAGTTAAGCCGGGAGGTAGCGCGCTGCCGCCACCGCCTCCTCTCCTGGAAATAAACGTTTTTCGACGTTGATGGGAGGGGCTGGCGTCGGTGGTTCCGGCGCCGTGCGGCAACTAATTATAGGTGTCTAATCTTTCCGCTAATTAAGGCCGCACGGAGCTTTTGATCGGGCCATGTGCTCGTAAGCCCGGAAATCATTGGGAACGATTGGTTCGCGGGGGAGCGGGGAAATGGCTTGTTTGCAGGTGTCGAACTAGAGGGAGAGAAAGCCGCGAAAACTTCTGTATAACTCGAGATCGTTTTACCGAAAGTTCCGGCGAGTTTGAACGAGGTCAGAGCGAATTATCGGATGATTTTTCTTTTTTTTTAGACTCTTTTCACCACTTTTTAATGGGCGCATAACGTGTATATTATATGTAATGTTTGAAATTGAGTGCAGTGTATGTATGTTTAGTGGGCGTTTAAATACAAAACGAATAAACAATTTCGCATTTATAGCCATTAAAGGATAATCCTCTGCTTTAAATTCATTATTGACTGATATTCTCGAAATTGGCGAAGCGGATTTCGATTCAATTAGTATAGTACACTTATTCATATGGTTGAGCTTTGTATGATTATTGGGAAGTAGGCTTTTGACGTATTGACTATTTTAGGCTTCTGTTCGAAAGCAGCATTGTGAAATCATCGTATCGAGTAGAAAATTAAAATAATAGATAAAAATCGATTATATTCGATAAAGAATTATTATTTTTATTCGCCATTGTTTGGCGCGTTCCATTATACACGTAGACAAATGGCGGAGAAATGGCACGGGTCCACAGAAAGAAACAAAGTGGTATGTGCTATAGTCTTATAGACTAAACAACTATACCACCGTATATGTCAGCCTCATAAGCATTAATCCAAGAGCAGAATAGCCCTTTGTTTTTGCTTTTTTCATTAGGAAAAAAATACTTTGTTTTTTTTTTGTTTGATTTCATTTCCCTTTGTTTTATATAGGTCATCCAAATTTTTCTTAGTCTTTTTTTTTACCTTAAAACTAATATTGTTTATTAGTATTACATTCAGTGTTTGCATAAGTTTTCATAAACTTTAGCGAAACAAAAGTTTTTTAAAACTTTTTCCCAAACCAACCATTTTTATACGTAAGAAATTATAGCAAATCCATATTTAATCTCTCATCATACAGTCAGAAACTATATCCATTATACTGCGCGTGCATCCCATTCGACTACTCAATTCTTAAAATTTCAATATTCCAATATAGATTAAATATGTATAATATTAATTAATTGCAACTGTGCCATTATCAGTATTAAATAATAATTCTTGTTTCATAGATATTAAGTGTTGACATGTATTTAATTATTATTATTCCGAATCTATTATTCCATAATTAATACATAGAAGCTCAGAGTAATTATTTTTAGTAGAAAATAATAGCTTACTCATTATTCGAGGTAGATTATATTACAATTCGGAATATGGATTACAATGGTCTAACCACGATAACAAACAAAATGAAAAAGAAAAGCAAAACGGTGTAATTTCTCGGAACTAATAAAACGAATAATAGACCTACCCCTCACCTCAGCGGCGCAATGAACACAGGCAGCTCCGCCACTCGAACACTCGCAGGCAGAAAATGATCCTCTCAAAGTAACCGTAAACTTTGCCGCAAGTCTTTCTCTCTCTATCTCGGCCGAAAAGAAGCAGCGAGAAAAGCTCCTTGTATAAGCTCGCAGTAGCGCACGACGCACAGGACCGGTAAAGAAAACTTGCCCGGGTTTCGCAGAGCAAAGGCGGTTTCCAACCTCCCGGCAACAGCACCTCGACGAAAGTATATATACAACA
>JAPYZP010002518.1:0-13381 GCA_030522985.1 Torymus sinensis
TTGTAGACTATACAAATGAATCCTATGAATACACTATAATATGTAGTTTACGCAAACTTCACGCTTGCAATGAATTCACGAAGCGAAACTCGCGGGTCACGCTTATTTATAATCTCGTAAGTCTATTTAAAAGCCTTTTCTTTACGTTGTATATTGGAATCGCGAGGTGAATCTTTTTTTAGACCGGTGTGTGTCTCTCTAGGCAGATAAAACCCGATAACGAGATTAACGACGAGCTCTGCTTGTTTGTTTATTCTTTCAGGATGGCGCAACGCCTCTGTTCAAAGCGGCGCACAAGGGCCACACGGCCGTCATAGGTGAATTACTTAAATACCGTCCGAGTCTTGGAGTTCTTCCCGTAAGTATAGCTACCCACTCTCTCTGCGGACATTATTAATAATTCGAATTATAAGTTGGCCGAGACGTTAGGGGGTCACGGTTGGCTAAATTTGTGAATAAGATGTGTGCAAACATTTTCGCGCCTTGAACTCGTTACAATATAAATCGGAGTTGCGTATATTAGGTGATTTTGCAAAGCCGATAAGTTTTTTCGATTTTCGCGCGTGATTCAGTGGCAATCGTAGTGGAATAATTTTAATTCTGCGCTGCGCTACTCACTTCTCTGATGTAAATAAGACGTTTTTCAAATTATACTCGTTATTGTAATTTGCAATTCAAGGCCTTATGTACACGGTCTAATAATTATTGATGCCAATTGTAAATAATCGTACAACATTATTTTTCATTATATACTAAATAATTAAGGCGCTTGGTGATGTCGGAATCTATATATAATTACGTATTCGCCGACATCCTCTTACAATTGCCTATATTATTTTTTTTTCAATTTGCGATTTCTGCTAATTACTTTTGACATCCGGTGTTTCGTACGACTCAATAGAAAAAAAATTCACGAACTCAGCAACAAACCAAAATAACGCAACTTCAATCTTAAAATCAACACCGGCAATCCGACACCCTCTTAAATCATTCCCAACATAAAAAAAAACCCTGTTAACCGAAATTCCAGACGTCTCTCCCTAAAAATCACAAACAAACCCGAATCCACCTAAAATTAAACTCCTCTATATACAGCACTCAATCTTTCTCTCGACCGTCACCTTCACTTTCTCCGCGGAAAACTTTGCCGATTTCTGAATCCTCGTGATATTATTTTTAGAACGGCGAGAGCGCTCTTCACGCAGCGGCGCTGATGGGCCACATGACGGTAGCGCGGCAGCTGGTGGGCGCAGGCGCGGACCCGCTACTGTCCAACCAGGAGGGCCTGACGCCGCTTCAGCTGGCCTGTCGGCACTCTCAGAACCAGGTCGCCACTTATCTCAAGGAGAAGATCAGGTCGCGGACGACGACGACGGTGACGCAGGGGACGAACGGCGTCGCCGCCTGTTGATACGGTTGAGGAGATATACGTGCAGCGCCTGAGGTGTTTGGGTTTTATGCGTACAGCGGTTCCAAAAGTGTCGGATGTTGAGTAATCAGTCGATGATGTGGTTCTTTTTGCCGATGATTCGTTTTGTTTTGACAAATGTTTTATTGAGAACGTTATAAGTAAGACTCGAGGATAATATATATTGGTTTTGTACAAAAAAAAAGAAAAATGAATGATATATTTTGTTTTTTAAATTTAAAAGTGTAAATGTGAAAAAATTGAAAAAAAAAATGTTTTGTTTCATTTTTGATGCTTTACTTTGACTTTTGGCACTTTTGGAACATTAATGCTTGTTACTGCTTTCAAGCATTCTAGTAGAGATCCAAGGAATGTATAATCGTTTATATTTTTTTGGACCATTGATAAACTATTAACTGATAATAAAAAAAAAGAGACGATAAATCATGTAATGCATGCTGATAATGCAAGGAAAAAATTATGTCACTCTGCTGTATCTTATAATATTCGAATCGATAGATTTTTTATCGATATGCCAAGCGTGTCGTTTAAAAAACAAATTTCCTGATGTAAATATATATATTGCACGTAGAATCCTTGTTCTACAGATTTTTATTTTGTAATATATTAACAGTTCCTTGTAAGGACAAGCTGTGAAAAAAATTAGTGAACCATTGTTGCGTACCTTAGCGTTATACTAATCGACCAATCGAGTGCAATTTTTGGTAGCTGTTTTAACAAAGATTCGTCCATTATACATAAATAATGCTTATATACTAATATTTATAAAATATTGTTGAATTTAATTTATTTACAATGAATCAGCAGTCTAAAAATAAAAAAAAAACAAATATTGTTACGAGCGCGCGCCAAAATCAATCTTAAGAGATACGAAATTCTATAAGACTGACTGATTTGCCTTACCGAATGTTCTCCACGTTATCTTGACGAAAGGCGATAGATAGTGAGACATACAAATTCTTTGTTTCGAGTTTAAACGTAATCTTCTACTTTGTTGTCTTCTACTATTTTGTACGGATTTTACGTTTAAAACCGAAATTTGATTTGAATCTTAAAAAATGATTCATGTTTTATTTTAAAGTTATTTATTATAGATAAAACGACAAAATCCTAAGTGCGTATTAAGTCTTCCCCGTGAAAAATGTATTGTAAACTGAAGAATCTTGTTATTGTTAACGAAGGAGAATTAGAAATATATTATGTGAGAGTTTGACAAAGGAGTAAAGAAATAAACACAAACTGCTGAAAAAACTAAATACTTTTTATTTAACAGTTTTTTTTTCATTCACAAACCTTTTTCTAAGTTCTAGGTTTTTTTTTATATTATTATATGTATATAAAGATAAAATGCAACGTTATTTGCTCTGCAAAATATCACAGATCTGCTTGAATACTTATCGGCCGTGGCGCCCGATAAAGTACACACAGGTGTGCATTTTACTTTCTTGTACTGTTACTCATCTTAGTTTATACAAAAAAGTCTATTATAAACTTCACACAAACAAACAAAAACTAACTTTCATCAAACATAAAGTGGAACACATCAATTTCGTATGTTAAAACGATTTTATGCAATGAATAACACAAAAGAAATGTTCACCTGTTATTTAAAATCTGACAAACTGTTAAGTTCAAAACGTAAAAAATTTTTTTACAAAGTTATATTATTTATATATTATGATATATAATATACGCACCATGCTTACATTCGCATACATGATTCTATAAAGCTCTTTCGAGCCTAGTTCGCCGATGTAACCGGATAAGATATATATATACACCTTAAAGCGCAGGCACTGGTAAATTTTCTCAATTAATTTATTTAGCGTGACAATGATAACACGGAGGAACGGTACGCGGACAGAAAACACAACACCGGCCGACTGCTATATACGTTCACGCACGTACACACGCACACTCGCGAATATGTACCTTTATCATTCTAGCACGAAAAGCCATCTCTCGCAGCAGCAGCAGTCCGACGACGACCAAGAAGAAAACGTCAGCTGTAGACTGCGAGCGAAGACGTTTAACTTCGTCCTTGCACCTCTTTCTCTCTCTCTCTCCGATCTCGCCAAGTGGCCGCTTCCTTTTTCCATTTCAGATGCAAAGCATATTCGCCACAAATGAATTGGTGCGCGCTGGTCGTCACCGTCGTCGGCACACCGACTTCTCTCTGTCTGTCTCTCTCACTCGCACTCGCGAAAGTGTGTCAGAGGCGTTTGAATTCACCGGTTAGAGAGCGCGTGGTGCGTGCGTGCGTGCGTGCGTGTGTTCCCGCGGGCCAAGATAGACTAGGACGCGCACAATTATTATAAAGCGCCCACGCGGAGTCGCGCGCGCGCGAAAAAATTGAAAGAGCGCGCGCAAAGCCGGCGCGCCGGCCAATAATGATCTTTTTTTCTTTATCAATAATCAACAGTGCACTGATAAGGAAGATAAAGTCGACTTCGTGAGCGAGCGAGCGAGCTAGTGGTGGGTGTCGCTTAATACGGCTTCGTAGTCGCGGCCCGATAGTGAGGCGTTATTCATCATGACGCGGGACCGTATGCCCGATTTGTGTGCAGTAAGTTTCGCGCATGTGAGATATAGGATATAATATATGTACATAATTATGTGTTAAATAATCGTGGTGGCTGTAAAGGGGAACGAACCGACGAAGCGTACATTGGCACTTCTCTGCTTACAGGTGCGAAAGACCAGTATAACAAGGAGCAACAGCTTCCTGAGGAATGTACAGGTGCAGATGAAGCAAAGTAAAAAACTGCACGAGCTCCTTGAGGAAGTACGTGTAGATGCTACATGTATATTTATATTTATATACATATTAAGATTTAACTTTTATCAGATTGCATTCAATTTCATGTACAAAAATAGAGCTCTTTAAATTCATTTTTACATCTACATTTAAACTCTTTAATTATTATCTACTATACATTACAGAAAAATATTTACTTATTCGTTTCATTATTTACACGCTAAATTACATTATATTTATTGAATTATATAAACAATTGAATGCAATATTAAATCTTATTTTTACATATTTAATAATAACATCGTGCTGTTAATAGGCTCAGGAAACTCGTGGTCTAATAGACGTGATGATTGATAATATTGTTATAGTGAAAAACATACAAAGTGATGTACTTTTGCACACAAATCGAGGTAAGTCTTACAATATTTCCGAATATTTTTTTCAATTTTAACAAAATGAATTTTTACAGACATTCAAAAAGAGCTGGAAACTCGGACATACACCATCAATCAGTTGGCTCATAGAATCCACAATAAACTAAGAGGTAGGTATGTCAATTTTAATCGATATTATTTGTTAAGATGGTCTTTCACTTATTTACAAACAATTCATTTTACGAATATCTCTTAGTTCAATAAAAATACATGGAAACAACAATATAAAATTACAAATATATATACAATCTGTCAAATTTAGAAATACCGACTTATAAATATTATCAGTAATTATTCAAAATATTTCGTTTCTTTTTTTTTCTATCTATAAATTTGATATCTTTACAGTCAGCCTTTTCTTTATAAATTTATTATTTTTAATAATCAAAAAGTAAATTTATGCACGCATTTAACCATGTATCAAAATCAAATTAAGAGACGACGCAAAAAGAACATTTAACACATTTTTTAAATTTAAATAACAATCACTCAACATTTGTACCTTCAAGACTTCTGTACACTGTCAGTTCTCCTGGACAACCTAGCTTTCTTTTTTGGTGTTGGTGTGCTACTTATCTCTGGTTCAGAAAAATCAGATGATGATGGGTTCATATCTTCTGATGGGCTATTTGAGGATATACCACTGCTAGATGGTCCAGGATCTGAACATTGAGATTTATTTGATTCTCTTGGAGGGCTCATCCATTGTTGTATACCAGGATAAGTCAAAGTGGACAATCTGCGTAGAACAATTCTTGGTACACCATGAAACTGAATATCTTGTATTTTTCTTGGTGTAGAAGCACTAAAACTAGTACTAGCACGAGGAGTAGTAGCTGTTTTACTGCAACATTTCTGTTTATTGGGCTTGTTGATTTTAGCAATGTTAGCATTAAAATCTCTTTTCTTCAATGCACAGTTCTCATTTTCTTCAGACATACTGTTATTTACAGATTCAAGTTCTTCTTCAAAATCAGAATCATCAGCCTCTGGGTTTTTTCCACACATACTAGATTAAAACAAAATTTTAAAATGTTACACATGCATCAATTACACAAACATAAACAAATGAATCAATAAGTAAATAAATAAACACGAAAATAAATAAATAAATAATCATGCCTTCACATTAAAACATGCAAAATCAATGATTAATAAAAATAATTTTAAAAAATATATAAAGTCAATATAAATTAAAAAAATAAAAACTCAATCAGAAAAAACGCACCTAATATCACGATCAATGTCTTTTTTCAACTGAGGATGTTCATCATATATTTCTGCTACTTGATCCTTGTTAAATTCAGAAATAATTTTTGAAAAAAATTTTGAAACATCTATCAGTAGAGGTGATTTACATGCAGAAAGAAATTCTCTTAGCCTTATTAATGTTGGTACCATAATGTTCAACTTAAATTTCTTCATTCCTTCTGCAATAACATTTAAGGCATTACTTGTTGAAGTTTCTATAGCAGCACCTTCATCTTGACAATCTTCATCCTGCTGTATTTTATGACCAAATGTAGCCTGCATTCGATCATTAGCAATTATATAAATTACGTCTTTAAGAACGCATGCACCTTCTGATTGCGTGACATTAATGAACTTTTCCGATACACCTTCCAAAACTTCTGAATTCAATTTTGTTAAAATCTTAAGTTTATTTGGAGGATCAAGATGTTCTAGCATAAAATCATAGATCATTCTTCTTTTTGTCTCATTTTTATTTCCTGGTAATGTTAGAGCATCTTTTTCTTTTTTTCTTATTTTTCTATCATTAAATTTATTTCTGGTTTCACAATTATTATAATGAAATATACTTCTTGCGAAAGATTGGGATATAAGCAGTTTATTTTTTGTTAACAACCTTTCCTTTATGAGAAAAATTGTTAACTCTTTTATTGTCTCATCATTGTCGGATAGCATAGTTAATATGTGATAAAAGAATGCACCTTTTACTTTTATATAATCTTCGAGTAACAGCTGAACAAATATCACAACAATAGTTTCTCTTACCTGAACATTAGGGTCTTTCATGCTTATACACATGTCAGGTAAATATGGTTCCACTAAAGAAGTAAATCTGATACAGAGATCAGCTAATGCTTTAACAGCATTTATTCTAATAGCAGCTTGCGTTAATGATTCAGATGAACTGCTTCTTACCATTAATCTTCCTAAAATTGGCATTACTTGTTCAGCAACTTCTCGATCTCTCATTGCTTGTTGTCCTAACACAACAACTCCAGCAGCTTTAAATTTTTCTAAACAATGATCAGACATATTAACTGAGTCACAATCTAACAAAAGGCCTTGTATTATATTTAAAGTAATTTCAGACACATTTTCAGAGCACAAAAATGAAGCATGCCCTAAAATATTCATAGCTTTTAAATACACATCAATTGTTTGATCATCAATTTGCACATCTTCATCAGCTAATTTCTCGATCTGAACTTCTGATAATTTCATTAATTCAACTACTTGTGAGTGCATTGATTCCTCTGCTTCAGATCCACTCAAGCGTTTTGTAATCCCACCTAAAATATCTATGCATATTCCAATAGATTCAATACTTGCATGAAATTTACAAAGGCTGTCAAAGATATATGCATGAAGATTTTCTAAGTATTCTTTTCCCATACTTTGCCAAATATACCTCAGTACTTCTAATTTTAAGGTAGTAACAAAATCGTTACCTTGTATAATCTTTTTATAATCTTCGAAATGTTTTTTCATGTTTGTTATCTTAAAATTTTCTGCTAATGCTGACAAGAATATCCAAGCTTCTACATCGTGTTCCGTATCAATATGTGTTTGTATTTTATTAATTAGAGAATTATGAATTACTTCAGTTTTTACCCAACTATCACAGATTTTTGATAAATTTTTTCTCATTTTATGTTCAGTCAATTGATTTATTATTTTCCATGGTAAATACTGTTCTTGGGAATTTGAATCTGCATTGAATGAACTTATCTTATTTAAGATTAAATTTTGTAGGGATTCCAAAACCTTTTCTTGAACTTTTGTTTCAACATCATATATTCGTGGTAAAACAGATTTTATAAATTCATTCATAAGTTTATCGTCATGAGGATACTTTTCTAGCAAACTAGCTAGTACGTGAACAGCATCTTTACGAACAGATAACGCAGGATCTCTACAATGAAGGCCAATAACAGGTGCTACCTTGTCTAGGAGTGGTGGAAAATGTGTTACTAAATCTTGAAGTGCATGCATAGCACTGCGTCTTACTAAGGCTCGTTCATCTTTTATTCTATTCAGTAGCATGGTATTAAAGGTATTTGGACCAGGAAGAGGATTAATATCTGTTGCAAAAGCTTTTAATATTACTTCTTGTGTTGGAAATGGACTCTCTTCTTCCGACATATTTAAAAAGTCTCTTACAGTTACTTTTTCATTGTGAAGAGTTGATTCAATTATCGACATTGCTTTCCCTCTTACCATACTAGAACAATCAACACATCGACTAAGTGCTGTAGCAATTAGTACAATTTTAGTCTTTGCCCTGTAATCAGTTTCACTATCCAATATATTATTAGCATTTTCTGACAATAATTTTCCAATAACTTCTTGAGCGAATATTCTATAAGGTATTTTATTATGAAAAGCAAATTTAATTAAATTTTCTATCAACTTACAAAACATTTCACCATAGCAAATATTAATTATTTTTGCAATGACTCCAGCTTGCTTTTGTCTTGGTTCTGACCGATCTGGACATTTTAATAGAAGATGTTGTACTAAGGTTTCTATACCCAATTCTGCATTAGATCCATTAGAATCTAATAAATTTCTTATAAAATGTATTATTGTATCCCAGACTATATTGCATGCTCGTGATGGTAAATCTAAATAATTTGGACACAAATGAGGCATTAAACATTTCATTATGACTCGAATAGTATCTTTTGTAGCACCATGTTTTGGGTCACATAGATCTTGTAAAGCAACATAAGCATTATATGACAAAGAAGTTTTTGAAGCAGCTACTTTGTGGTTGCTGTGAGCTTCAAAATGGTTTATTTCTGTTTCTAATTTTGTGACATCTACTAAGTTCATGACAGTTATTTCCAAAGATCTAGGTTGATATTTCATGTAAAATGTTTTTAACATTGTAATTAAATCAAACAAAATGCTATTCAACCCCTTTGTTAATGTAATCTTTTCACTTTTTCTCAACTCCTCATCTTTATCTTCAGAATACAATCTTTCAAAATCACTCACTTTAGGAGTCTTTTTATTTTGTATGAGTTCACTTAATTTCAATGTTTCAATTGCTCGTTGATATAAGTTTGGATGGAAGACATGAAACGAACTGCTTCCGGGAATACTCAAAAGAGTAAAATACAAACTGGCTGATGCTAAACATGGTTGTCTAGTATCTTCATCTGCTCCTACAGCTTGACCAATTTTGATGAGATATCCTAAAACAGCTAGCAATCCTCGTATGTTAATGTTCATAGCTGTCAGTGTCTGCCATGAAACTTCGGGTCTTTCTTCACAACTCACTTGGTCTTTATTCATATTTTGCTCAATCCACTTTCTCACAACATTTCGAGTTTCTTTCAAAAATAATTCCATATCCTCACTGCCCAAGAGTATAGAGTACTCAACTGGAGGTTCAGGAAAGGATAGAAATTCTTTTTCCCACACTTCATCGCTCCACTTTTCATCCAAAGTATCTAATTTAAAATTTTCAAATATTTCTAAAGGATCCATGTCAGGTTTCTTTTTAAGTCATCTTAGACAAAACATTTTGACTGCGCGCATGTAATGCAACGTTCTTGTCGACTTACTTTAAGTAAACATAACCTATATTACCTGAAAAAGATCGTTGATGATAAACAAACGAGATGGGGATGTTAGTAGTGAAAATGATGCTTTCGTATAGTGACATTCTAGTGATTTTCGATTTGGTATGACTGCTTTCTCAGAAATTTAAAATATTTTTAGTCTTTAGCACAGTCAATTAAAAAATTTATTTCAATTTTTAATTATTTTTAAACAAATTTTTACTAATTACAACGGTGTAACATTTTCTTAATAAAATTATATTTTTAAATAAATTTAATAAAACATTTTATTTTTTATTATTTTTTTTTATGTACACACAAATTCAGCTTTGAATAATTTTTATTACTATTTAGAATTAGGAAAAGATACTTTCGACGTCGAAGATATTACATTTAATACAGCTCGAGAAGGATCAGCTTACAATAGGATTAAGGTTCTGCAGTACATGACTATGTTTAAATTATACTCAGAGACAATGCAAGATTATAATGGAAATTTATTAAGATATTACGATAAATGTTCATTACTTTTACGTCAACAGAGGCGTTTGTGTAAGAATATAACGTAAATTATTTTAAAAAAATTATACTTAATTAACAATTAAAAATTATTGATAATTTTAATTTTCAGTAAGACGGCAGGTGACAAGTGAAGAATTAGATGATATGTTAGATTCTCAAGAAACTAGTCTTTTTGTTGATAATGTAAATATATATATATATATTTTTTCAATAAATTTTTTCAAATATAATATATGCGTCTAATGATAATTATTTTTAGATATTAGAAGAAACTAAATTAGCTCAGCAACAATTATCTGATATTGAAACTAGGCATAATGAATTACAAAAATTAGAAAAATCTATTGTAGAAATTAGGGATATTTTTCTTGAAATGGCATTTTTAGTTGAAAGACAAGTACGAATTATTAAATGATATAAATTTATTTGAATATTATAGTGAAATTTTTATTAAATAATTTTAAATATTTCACAGGGTGAACAATTAAACTGTGTTGAATATTTTGCAAGTAAAGCAACCGATGATATTGACAGTGGTCGTGATCGACTTAATAAAGCAAATGAAAAGAAAAAGTTACAAAGGGCAGTAAGTACTTCATTTAGTAATTAGTATCATTAAGTAATCTTATTTTTGTAATAATACAAATTTTTTTATTTCAGAGAAAAATCAAAATAGCTGTAGTTATCATCATTATCATTTTAATAATTTTTTTGATGATTATTTGTTCATAAAATTTATATATAAAAATATTAAAAATATAATAATACACTTATATCTTATGTGAATTTTGTTAATTTTTATAAAAAAAATATAAACTTAACTAAATAATTTACCTTGTTTAAATCTTAACTATAGAATACGTTGCAATACTTTTAAAGGCATATTTGGTATTTACAATACACAGTCTAGTCTTATGCTTTAGAAGTATTTCCACTTGTAATGTCATTCACATAGTTTTTAAAAAACATGACAACACCTTTTGCACTTGGTCTTGTCTTAAAATCTTCATCAGTACAAGCATAAAATAGCTCGAGTACCTTATCGTACTCTGGTCCTAATTCTATTGCAGGTAATGCTGGTCTTGTACCTAAAAGATGTAGTGAGAAAAAAAATTTTTTAAATTAATTTTATAATATTTCTAAAACATTTTTTCATATAAATATATCATTTTAAACTACCATAATTGCCATCATCTGGATCTTTTAAACTTTGAATAAAACTATCTTCCATGAAGGAATCGTTTGGATCATTATTCTCTTTACTTGTATTCATAGCTGCATTATCAAGCACTGAAGCATCCATGGAAACCTCCATTGATTCGTCATTATTTTCAACATGTGGTGGTGATAACGCTATCATTTCCCAAAGAACAAGGCCATAAGCCCACATGTCTGACTTATTAGTTATAGGTCCATTTCCTAACAATGCAAATACATAAAAGGAATATTATTGTAAATTATTATATTAATAATATTTATTTATATATTTATAAAAAAAAAAAATTGGCAGCGGTGGGATTCGAACCCACGCCTCCGAGGAGACTGGTGCCTTAAACCAGCGCCTTAGACCGCTCGGCCACGCTACCAGTTACAAGTTGTCAGAATTAAAATGATGTCAGAAATACATTGATATTTTTAGATGCTATTCTTAACTACTTTAACTACTCTTATCATAATATGTGATAAAGTATCAGCAGAAGTTACACAAGATAGAGTATCATTTTAAATGACCGAAAGTTCTTGTAGTACAAATTAATGAATAATTTATATAAATGAAAATGATAAATTTAATATTTACCATTAATAACTTCTGGAGCACTCCAGCATTGTGTACCAATGTACGTAAATTCTCCCGTAGAGGTATCCATTTCTAGTGCCTTCGTTAATGGTACAGAAACACCAAAGTCACATATTTTGATTATATTTAAATTTCTTGAAATTAGAATATTGTAACTTTTCATGTCCCCATGAAGTATGTATGCTATATGATGCAGGTATTCTAAACCCTTTGCGACTTCATAACCAACTTTTAATATTTCCTTTGCTGAAAATTGTAATTCTCCTGCTTCAACTTTTTCTTCTATTAAATCTCCTGTAAGTATTTAAAATAAATGTAAATATAATAACTATTGATTTTAGAATAAATTCAATCATTAAATTAAAAATAACCTAATGAAATATCTAATTTTTCCATCACAAGACATGGTTCACCATTTGAAACGGCAAGTGCTTTAAATTGAACAATGTTTGGATGTTTTAGTTTTCGAAGAATCTCTGCTTCTAGTTTAATTCTTGTATTATATTTTGGATCATCAGTAACTTCTCTGTTGCGTTTTTTTATTGCCCAAGGTGAACGAGTAAATCCAACTTTTGGAGATCTTTCCAATGTAAATACATTAATTCCTATATAAAGATGAGAAAAATTACTTATTTTGAATCTAAATTAGGATTTTGGTCCAAACAGATGGAGGAGTCTTACCGCAGCCATAACCTATTTGCTTGAGGAAAGGCGAAGCCGGAATTTTTATGGGAGTTTGCAAATCCGGATTATCTACTATTTTGGTTCTCAGTCTTCTGGATGTAGGCGTTTTGAATTCTGCCATTCTTATTTTCAATTATTTGTAACGAAGTACAAAAAGAGATCGCGAATTCTACGAATAAATAAGTTATGTGAAAACTCGTAGAAGATCCGAACGCGAGAAATGCAGAAACTGAATGATGGAGCGGCGCAAACTCGGAGTTCCGACGCAACCGTTTGATTTTTCAAATCCGAAGCGATATATGAAGGCAGTAGGGATACCAACATTGAAATACAAGTTTCTTGAACCAAGATATTGAAAATAATCTGCTTCATAATTCTAATTTGTTATACTTATTGTTTTTTGTTTAAAGTTAAAGTATTTATGCCTGTGCAACTATTTGAATTCAAATATTATGAAATTATTTCGGTATATATACATAAATATTTATATAACAAAAAATTTGTAAATTTTTTTACCGATATTGGGCGTATTCCGAAATGTCGAAACTCGGGTCTTAAGTCTTATATTGAGTTCGGAACATCGTCGTATTCGTCGTGTTAAAATATTAAGTACATATGTAACCCCGTTATTATAGACCAACCCTAAATATTTATATACCCAAATGCGCGTCTCCATTTTCCATCCGTTCCGATTTTCCGAAACCTCATACTTACATCGGACGCTAATTTCGAAGCGTTTCCGAATGAGGGTGCGCTCCCATGCGTTCCGAAAAATTCAACGGAACTATTTAAGTCCATGAGCATAGATGTCAGATAAGATTGGCAAAATTAAAATTGATTGGTATTTGAAAATTTGAGTTTAAATAAGAGTATAAAATGCTTTACAAAATATTAAATAAAAATAAACTAATTGATCAAAAAAAGTTTTAATATAAA
>JAPYZP010002520.1:0-13572 GCA_030522985.1 Torymus sinensis
CTTAGACCTAGAAAGGCCACTTACCAGAGTTTGTTAGCGTGCGGGGAAGAGAACAACAGAAAAAAGTCATTGTTTATTTTGTAGTATAATTTTGTTGTCCTAAGAAGAAAGAAAAAACAATTTCTTTCTTTTTTGTGCGTTGGAGAATATTGTGTTTGCTTAACCAGAACCAGAAAGCAAGTGGAAAATCTCGTAGATTAGTTTTTGCTCATAAAATACTTTTTTTAGTTTTTTTTTTTATAAAATACTTATTTAGTTCTTCTTTTGTTGTAAGAAACAACTAAACTGCACTTTTGCTAAAGTTGTGGTAGAATCAATGACCTGCTGCGGTTCCATTAACCTTTAGACTGCCGGGATTTGAACCATTAAACGGCCCTTTAAAAGTGGACAAATTACTGCCTTGTATCACGTATCAACTATATACAAAGTTCATGCGAGCCTATATATAGGCTTTCCGGCAGTCTAAAGGTTAAAGAAAAATGCCGCGAATGGAGTGAGAAAAGCAAGCAAATCTTATGCGATTGTAAGAGTGCCTTGCGTTAGCTTAGAAAGCGTTGTAGTTGTCGGTGATTAACTCAGCTTGTAAATATCTCGGTACGAACCCTACTCGTGTAAATGGGATTCTTCCGACCGCGGGGGCGTGTTTCGTTCTTGAGAAGGGGAGTTTGTAACGCTCACTTCGGAGCATTACAATTAGTAATGTAAATAGTGAATAAAATCCCAGCTATGGCTGTAAGGGTTCGTTTCTGGCTAAGAATCTAAAATAGAAAAACCTAAATTGAGAAGAGGAATGCTTGGCAGAAGTGGGCCCAAACAAGCCATGCGAGACCCTAATTAAAACTGTTACCTGTAACATACACTAAAAGCAAAGACAGCACTCTTGTGAAGAGCTACTCGTGATGCAACCATGCTCCTAGAAGAAAACGTAGCACCTGACACCCCTTATACTACATGATACTGCTGCGATGTAAGTGAGATGGACTCACTCTCTTATTGTTTCTGCGTAGCATATAGCGGCGGCAACTCTGATGTTTGTCTAGGTCAAGAGCACAGCTCCTGGAGGCACCGCACACCTCGTGAGGGCATCACCTGTCTCTTCGTCCTTGGCGCACCGTCTCTGTCGAAACATCGCATAGTCATCGTCGTCGAGCAGAACACCGGGGAATGGGCGCACATAAACACTGGCTGCGCGCTGGCATCACTTGTGCCATCGGAGAGCGAGAGAGAAGGAGAGAGAGAGAGTCTAGTACCCGAACTCGAACGAGTGGTGGCGCTAGCGCGCTAGGACTTGCTCGCTCGATCCTTCGTCAACTTGGGACGCTCGCCAACTCTATTGTGGACCGCAGCACGCGCAAAAGTACATTATTTGTGTCGACTCTGTCGAGAGTTAGAGTATTCGTGAGGCATCGCTCGATCATCCTGCCTTAGTTTTGTGCAAGCCATCCTCGCATTCCACAGCGCGTGTGGCCCAGCAACCGCTTGCCTACGTTACAGTGGGCTGAAAGACCAGGAAAATGCTCAGCAATCTCGATTTAATCGAATTTTGCACGGAAACAACATCTGAACCGTTGGAACCCTTCGTTTTGAACCACTTTTTGAGACATGTAACCCCCCCCCCAAGGTTTAAATGTATCTATAAAAATTATATGGAAGCAATTCACTGTACTGTCGCGAATACGATATACTAAGCGTTTTGTCATTTACGGATATGATCAAGTATACTTAGTGTTGCTAATTATTTTATTATTTCTGAATTTTTTACTATTTTTGGTCCTTCACCCCTAGCGGCTGCACTTCTTTGTTCGATTCATTCTTGAGACATTCCCGGTTATCCATAATTCTTTTAGTAATTTTATAATTGATAATTTCCAAACTATAGTCATTCAAAAATGAATATCGGTCAAATTGATATCGGGCTCAGTATGCACTCCGACGATCAAATAACTAAGTGAAACCTCAAAGGGCTAAGGACCAAAAATAGTAAAAATTTCAGAAATAATAAAATAATTAGCAACACAAAGGATACTTTATCATTTCTGTAAATGAAAAAACGTTTAAAATATCGTATTCTCGACAGCACAGTGAATTGCTTTCATATAATTTTTATAAATAATTTTTATAAAAATTCGATTGAATCGAGATTTTTGAGCAGTTTGTTGGTCTTTCAGCCCACTGTGCGCTGTTTAGGTCCGCAGCCTCGTCAGCCCGGCGTCATTCACACCACTCGTCCCAGCCCCGAGCTGGTAAGTTTGTATCGGTAGCGACCACCACACCTTTGCGACGCTCCCTCGTGTCATGCGCACCGGCTCTAGTCGCTACGTACAGCCAGATAAAATTATAGTATTCTCGTGCCGTCTGCGTACTTTATCGAAACCTATCGAAACTCTTGTAAAAGCACTCGCGTGCTCGCGCTTGAACTCGCGCCCCGAGTTCTCGTATCTATCGAAACTGCCCGGTCATTGCGTTGTTTAGCACTTATTGTGTAGCGTAGGATTAGATAGGTTGCTAGGAACGATCCAGCTGGCGCTCATCACATCCAGTTGTAATTAGTTAATACTTTTATTACTATTTCTTTATTTTAAATAAATATCACAGAGTTACAGTTAATTGCAGTGCGCGACAATTTCTGGAGCTTATATTTTCCATCTCCTTGCATCCAATCATAATTAAGTACGATATTTGCATGTGAAATATATTTGAATTATCTCATCATCGAAGGAGAGAACATCAATAGCGCTGTACCTGGTAGACGTAAGTAAACCGTTATAAAATATATTAACATATATACTCATAGCGTTATCAATGAAGATCAAATTGATAAAAGAATTACATCATTAAAGGATTGTCAACATCATATATTTACAGAAATAATAAAAACAGTTACAGGCGACAATGAAAATAAACTTTTTTTTATTGTCGGTCCTGGTGGAACTGGAGAAATTTATTTATTAAATACTTTGATCATGTTTTTACAAAATAAAAATTATCAGGAGTTAGTAGTTGCTTGGACTGGTATTGCTGCAAATCGATTAATTAATGGAAAAACGACACATGCTGGATTTAAATTGTAGCTCAATATAAACGATCGATACGATTAAGAGTATAGATGTATTGATTTGGGATGAAATTTCAATGACTAACAAATATGCGTTTGCTACTGTAGACAAATTGTTTAAAGATTTATATCATAATAGAAAAACATTTGGGGGTAAAGTAATAATTGTGTTGGGAAATTTGAGGCAAGCATTACCAATTGTATATCATGATAATAGAGCTCAAATAGTAGAATCTTCCATAAAAAGTTGTAAACTATGGCTATAATTCCATTATTTAAAGCTACATGAGAATACCAAACAATGACATGTTATTTAAAAAATGGCTTTTAAAGGTTGGAGAGTGACAATATTCTACGACTTTTGAAAGAAATAATAGTCTTTTAAAAATACCACCTAGATTGTTATCTAATCGAGATTTAATTTCAGAAATTTTGGGAAACGAGATTAATCCGTTTGACATTTCTGTGAAAAATAAAGTAATTTTGTGCCCTATAAATAACAATGTTCTTAAAATGAATAATAAAATATTAAGTCGGCTAACCGGTGATTGTAATGAATATTTCAGTATCGATACGATTATTGAAGATGGAAATGAATGTTTGCAAAAATCTATACCAATTGAATTTGTCAATTCGATAACACCAAACGGTCTTCCACCACAAAAACTAATTTTGAAGATTAGTACTATCATAATTGTATTAAGGAATTTAAATATGGAAGATGGTCTCTGTAATGGAACGAGATTAATTCTCAGATGTTTAGGTGAATATGTAATAAAAGCAGAAATAATCCAAGGAAATAAAGCAGGAATTACAGAATTAATACCAGGAATAGATTTAAGCCCTTGAAAATAATTGGTTGTTTTATAGAATAATAGAAAAATATTCAAAAAAATTTTAGTGCGAGCAACATGATAGTCTCAACTCTGTATAAACGCAAAGAGGAATTTTTTTTTGAATAAAAAAACCATGATAAAACAATAAAATAAATCGTCTTTTTTGTAACCCTTTTTTAAGTGAATACCGAAGTCCCGTCAGTTAGTTTTTCAAAGTTTTCTCTTCGAATAATCAACCGATTGAACAGAAATTTCGGGAGAATAATTAAAATGTCTATGCGAAGCGCGCTCAAGTCTTGAACTTCAAAAAAATCATTATCTTCCAATTTCGCTATTTATAGGTTATGTTGAGCCGCGCAAGTTTTTCAAGGTTTTCTCTGCATTTAATTTATTGTTTGAGTTGCGATTTTTAGAAGTAACTAAACATTAATACCCAAAGCGCGGTCAAGTCTCCAAATTCCAAAAAGATAAAAATTTTTTAATTTATATAATAAAAACGCCTTATACTGGATACAGCACCACCCTCCATTTAAAATACATTGACTCCGGCATCCCCTTAAACCCTTTTTAATCCTTTTTAACCGTTTTTAACCCTTTACTTAACCCATGAACTACTGGGTAGAAAACTTGTTGTCGGACGGACGGACGGACGGACGGACGTTTTGACTTTTTAATATTATAATAGATTCTATGAAAATTATGTTGTTGTATTAATTAATTACGTAAATACAAACATTTGTTATACGTTTTCCACGCCCCTAGAGGTACTGTTAATAGATGCGTTGTATTTTTTCAAGTGGTATCAGTCGCCAGTAGCGCTACGTAACCACTTTTGATTTTCAGTTATTATATTTATTTTTATATGACTTTTAGATACTTATTAGAAATTCATCGTGAGTCAAATCTTACAAAAAATTATTTGTATATCCAAACTTGTATTTACAATTAATTAAAAATATTACTTATGTCGGCTGTATTTACAATTTTTGGTTTTTAATAAATTTATGAAAATATGTTATCATAATACTTATAAAAGAACACGGGAGCGTTTCATAAGTATACATATAAATGTGTTTTCTTTCCAAATAGTGTCAGTTGCAGCCCCCTCCTGCCCCACTACCCCCACCACGCGGCCCCACACAATCCCTCGCCTCGTCCCATTTTTTACAAGATTTTACATATAATGAATTTCTAATAAGTCCTGTAAAAATAAATATAACTGAAAATCAAAAGTGGTTACATAGGGCTACGCATACCACTTAAAAAAAACCAACGCACCTATTAACTGTCCCTCTAGCGTTGCGAGGAAAACTGTTGAATGGATAACATATGGAGCGTTTCACGCCTGAAAAATACCTCCATAAAATTTTAGAGTAAAATATGCAGCCGTCTAAGAGTTAGAACATTTTAAAAATTTGAAAATTTTGTATTTTTTCAAAATCCTTGAATTTTGATGATTTTTCAACTCAAAAACTTGAAACTTTTTGTATAGCACGTTATATGGGAAAAAGTTTACATATTCCAAGAAGAGTTGTTAAAAATTCTTAGTACACATCATCGGTACAAAGGCAAAAAGTGTTATCGAAATGAGTAACTACCGCTTAGTGACCTCAAGCCGGCGAGGAAAAGGACTTAGGTCCTATCAGTGGAAACGGATTCTCGTACGTAATGATCACCGCTATTGAGACGCACAACGAAAAATTTTGTAAATAAAAAATTCTTTTAAAACATGAATTTAGATTTCTTTGGGCCTCTGATTTGCCACCTTGCGGCGCCCGCTTCTAGTTCCGCAGAATTTTTGTGTAGATTTCGGAAAAATTTTACGGTAAAACTGTTGTGAAAGTAACCTGTAGGGTCCCAGAACGTATTATATATATTTGGGTCCTGGGAAGTCCCAGGTTTCAAGGTGAGTCCCAGAAACTGCCATTATAATAATATTAATAAATTAAGAAACTAAATCATTATAATATATCATATATTTATTAGCAGAAACAACTTCTGAGCCATTTAGTAAAAATACTATCTTTTGCTTTCTCGCTACGTAGATTTACTTTTAAATCTCATCAGCTTTTCTAATCCACGAAATTGTTTATCTTTCGAGTTTTTCAATATCATTTATATTCAATTATAAGTTTGATCATTGTGAAAAAAAAACTTTCTTTCTAATAATAAAAGAATTATTTCCTTACCCAATTTTTACGTCTCTTATCGCCTCTTCTGCCGTGTTGTAGTTGTTCGCTTCCATTGTACGGTACATATTTGATAATTCTACTTGGCGTCTAAAGTACATGTCAACTGCTGATCCTTTTACCGTAGCGCACGTCAAATTTTCCATAGTATTTCTTAGCTATGGAAAATAAATAATATGAATATATAACATTTATTGTCATGTAGATGTCAAAACATTCATAACTAATGAGTGGTTACTAACTCAAATCATGAATTTTGTGTATTCATAGCTTAGCAACGTCTTTTTAATTTCTTAAAGATTAAAGAGTTTTTTGTTTCCTCGAAGAGAAAGCTTTGTAATAGTAAACAAAATTTTAAAACAAAAATATTGAAAAACATCTTTTAAGACTTTCGGTACAAAAGTTTGTCGTTATTGGGCAAAACAATATACGTGCTGTGTGTGTATGTATGTGTGGGTGCGTGTATGCATACGTGTGTGCGTATGCGTGTGTGTGTGCGTTTGTTTTTGTGTGTACTGGCGATACCTTCTAAAACATTCTTTAACATTTAAGCAGACCTCTACGTGCGGTAAACCGATGAGAAGCGGGAATGAACGCTTCACTCGTGTACTCTTCGATAACCTCGATGTAGACGACTCTAGTAGCCATACAAATAAATATCACGATATAGTCTTTCATTGTGCCTTTACCTTTTGTTTTCGTTAGATAGAGGTTAATTCGGCCATCGCTATAGACACTCGAGCGCTCGAAGAATGTCGATGCGTGAGGGTTCGAAATACATGGGGTCTGTTAGCTGTAGCCCTCTTAAGTAGTCGAAATAAGATATACCACCTATAACGGGAAGCTTATAAGAACATAATTTTGGCAAGACAATAGTAAACTTCCAACGAATAAGTTGAATTAAAATGAGGTTGTATAGTACGACATGCTACCTTAGAAGAGATGGCAGCTTTCTTTTCTACTATTCCTTGAATATGACTATACTGGTTCTACAATTTAACAATAATTTGAGAATCAAGATCAATCAACGCGCGCACTTGAATTTTGGTACCGTTGGGACCGATAGCGTTGACCCTAGCGCTAGTCAAAAGTACACCTGTACGTTTGGTACTAACATCGAGAAGCAGTTTGTACGTCGGTAGAAACGACAAGGTTGCCACAATTAGGGCTTAGAGAATGTGCCACTGAGGCAGCTGGATCAGACGTTGTCGAATTATTCGGCAGATTAGACGAATAGCCATCAGTGTGCCCTAGCGTGTAATGCTTAGCTTTGCAAAGAAAACATCGATTCGAGGAAGTACAGTTTTTGATGTGGTGCTTCCTTAAACAATTGAAACGAAGATTCGACGACTTAAGAAGCTCTTTCCGCTCGGGAATCCTCTTCTAGGGAAATTGTTCACATCGATTTTGAAAGTGTAGTTGATTACATAGTAAATTAGTATATTATGTATCAAGGACGCAAAATGTATCATTCTGGGCGAGCGCTAGCTTAGTGTAAGCCAAAGCTTACACTCGGGAGAATAATAGATTTTGCGATCGTGGTACCATATACTATTTTTTGTCTGAAGGCCGCGAAATACTAAATATATTTTGTGGCCTAGGCCTTACTTTTAGTATTCGCGGCCTCTATACAGGCCGCGAAATAGTAGATTACGACCCATGGCCAGTAAAGTAAGAAATGTCAAAGATCACATGTAATTGTCGGCCGAGGCGAAGCCGAGGTTGACAAACATGTGATCTGAGGTTTTCTTTTTACTGGGCAAGGTCGGTATACTATTTTTCTGCTCGACGGCGCCGGAAAGCGGACACTTCGTTTCGCGCAGCGGCCGGGAAGTTGGAGCTTTCCGGCCGGAGGGCAGAAATAGTCATTTTGCGGCCTGAGGACAAAAATTTTCTTTTTCTGAAGATTTTTCGAGGTTTGAGAGGACGTTTGATGAGAATAGGCTGTATGAGGATTTTCATGCTTTGACTTACGAGACTTTGAATTAGATAATTGAGTTTTACGGTTATTGTTAAAAAAAGATTTAGTACCTACTTAGATGGCCTCTAGAGTAAGGGTTTAACTTCGAAGAAAAGCTTGAAGCTGTTCCACTGTGGGTGCGTCAACACTATCACCGAGCTGTCTTTCCCATTCTTTACGTGTATTTAAATCAAGCTAATTTAGCGTTAAGTGAACGATAAATCGCGACCTAACTTATTACCTCTATTAAGAGAGCCTAGACTAGCGATGGGATTGAAAAGTTCTCTAGTAATACGCTTGATTTCAGATGAGGTATCTGACTACATAGTTTTGAGCCAGAAGATCTCCGCGATGTGAGAGCTAACAATACGACGTTGATTTTCGTAATATTCGATTAAGACTGGACATGATCGTTCATAATTATCACACGAAGAGAATGAAGAGATTTGATTTTCGCAAGTGCATCACCTGTAAGGTGAGTACAAAGCTAATGCAATTTCAGAAGAGGTAACAAGTCATGTGGACGATGAATGACGGAGCGAAAATCATCCCGAAAATGTTCCTAATTCGAGAATTTACTAGAGAATAGGGGTAAATTTATCTTAGGTAAACATTGAAAAGAAACCTTAGTAGTTTGGGCCTTGGAGTGAAGCTGGAAGAGCCTTGAGCAGTATTTTTAGCTTTAACAGTTTCCAAAAAATCAAGAAACTCTCCTCTACGATCATAAAAACTATCCTAAACTATGTTAGAAAGACCACTAGTGAAATAGGTATGCTGTCTATCAAAACACTTGAGATGTATATTTGCACATAATTTAATTGAAAAGTAATGTAATATTTCTCAAGACCTGTTAAACGCGACTCCGCTCAGCTTTTCGTCATGTTATTTTTACCTTTGGACTTGAATTTTTTAAACTAGTTGGTAATTTTAGCGTGGAGTGATATCTGCTTATGGTGTAACTCCTCCATTTGGATCAAAATAATAAGATTAGCAACTAATTTGACTATTTAACCTGGGTATTGCGTTAACTATTCTTGCAGACTTGCCAATAGAACAAGAAATAGTTACAATTATTACAAGTCTTAACCTAGACTATAATATTATACTTATGCATGTATGCGTTTGAAGATGCAATGTTGAATGGGTCCGCTACTCTTCTCACGACGAATCAGCTGATTATCCACTATGATGGCTGCTCGACGAGAAATTACTGCAGGCATTATATTCAGCTATCCCTGCAGCGTAGTGAGCTGCCGAATCAGGAACGCATAGATGTGGGCTAGCAAACGAAGTTGCAGTCACGATGAAATATTATCAGGCAGTAGTCAAGTTGCGATCCGCAGTTGAGAGCAGCAGCATTAAAACGGCAAGGTCAAGTAACATAAGTATTTCCTAAGGCAAAATTGCATTCAAGTTCCACAAGACTAACTTCGAATGCCGCAAGTTAAATCATAATTAATTCAAACTTAATTAAATAGTTCTAATTTCAAACTAAATGCATGCAAGTTTTAATTAAGTATTCTTAATCTCATAAAATAGTTATGTTGAATGCAGAGACTAAAGTGACTAGACAACAAGTCGCAGTTATTAAAGATAAATAAAATTTGAACGATACGGGTGTCCAGGTAATAGGCCGATGTATCCCACCACTATCCTTGTGCGCCTTAGGAGGACTCATATGGCGGTGATGAGAGCGAAGTAGATGAACCCGTGCGAGTGCTCCGTTACACGGTTGTGCCTTTTTTTACGCGGTTGTGCCTTTTATTACGTGGTGGCCACACGTATGTGTAGTATTTTATACGATTGTGACGAGTGTTAAACGATTTTGCCGCGTGTTACACGATTGTGTCTGTTGTCACACGATTGTGCCGCGTCTTACACGATTTTGCCGCGTGTTACACAATTATTTCTCTTGTTACACGATTGTGTCGACTGTTACACGATGGCCTTTATTGGTACACGATTGTATCGAATGATACACGGTAGTATCGAATGTTACATAATTTTGTCTCTTGTTACACGATTGTGTCTCTTGTTAGATGATCGTGTCTCTTATTAAACGATGGTGTTGACTGTCAGTCCGCTCTTATTTGTGCTTGTCGGCGATATACTCTACTTCGTGGACGTCACGCGTCCCGATGGTCGTTTTGATGACGATTCTTCTTCTCTGGCAGAAAGCTCGGCAGCTGTATAAATAGATAAGGCCATATGCAAGGCGAGCACATCACCTTGATACTGTAGCACACAAGCTCCACGCGAGTAGTTACTGGATGGACTGATACGGACCCCGTAGCGACTAGGCTCCACGCGGGTAGTTGGTGAATGGTCTGGTGTGGACCCCGTAGAGCGTGGGCTCCACGCGGGTAGTCCGTGGCTCGGCTATTAAGGACCTTGTTTTGGCTTGTTGTACTTACTGGCAACGATGTAGTTATGACCATTCACGACAATGATTTTAGAGCTGGCTTTACAACGCACACTCTTCGAGATTGGAGCTGGATTTACAACGCACACTCCTTTAGGTTGCAGCTAGCTTTAAAATGCACGCTCCTCAGTAGAATTTACCACTTGTTGCTCTAGCCTGCAACAAGATGGCTTACAAGAGTCGGTTTACGCACAGTCTTGTGATTTGAAACTGACTAAGCAGAGCACTCTCCTTTGATGCTTGAATATGCTTGGAGCTCCTTCAATGCCGACTTGAAGTTGGTAGACACCAAGGCCTTTTTAGAGATGGGGATAATAGCAATTGAATATTGACTTCCGAGAGCACACGATGGGCAGACGAGAGAAACAGCAGCTTACGCGCGTATCTGTTAGCAAGTACTATGCCTATTACTACGCCACTTGCAAGTAGACGTAGTAAATTGAGAATTTTCTGTGTCCTCCTGGCGATACTCCTCTCTCTTCTCTCTCACGTTCCGGGTCAAAGATTGCTCTTTAGATTCTACCCAATGTATTTGTATCTAATTGTTATTTATACATTCTTTGACATAATGGTTTCTCCTTTCTACTATGTTTCTCAGTTTGTTACCTTCATTCGATTTTGTAGGTGTGCTGCCAGGTTGTCACAAAATTGGATACATATCGCGTCCAACAATGAACTTAATAGAATAGTGTAATGACATCAAGTCTTGACAAGCCTCACTGATCGCTACATATTCAGCTTGACATGAAGACAGTGCAACATTTGTCTACTTATGTGTTTTCCAAGCTACGGCATCACCATAGATTTTGATGACAAAACCACACGTTGTAATTGCGTTTTTGCTGTCTGACAAGCTCGCATCCGAATAAGCCACTAGACCTTCTTACTTAACCTCGTATGTTAATTCGCAATGTTTTGTCCCTGACAAGTACCTGTGGTCAGAATCGAGGCACTAGGAAGGAGATAGAATAGCCCCGCCGTTCCACAACGTAAGGCGTGTCGCGCACGGGCTCTTCATCCGCACAAAATATAATATTAATTTAATACCTTTCTCCCACCCATGAGACACAGTCCGCGTAGTGTAAGTGCAAGGCGCACCCACTAACAACGACCTAGTCCATGGGGCATCCTTAACTTGGGCATATTTCCAACTCTCGCCCGAAAAAACTCGATTTGCCGCTTTCGTCAAAGTGACAGGTCACACTATATTATATAGTTGTAAGCCCAATTTAGCCCTATACCCTCCACCCCCCCACGTCCCTCCGCCAAGGCCCCTCTGCAAAATAACGTAAATTTCCTTGTTTTTCTGCGTTATTTGGGGTCTGTATTGCCCCTCCGCATTGCCCCTCCACGTACCCTCATCAAAGAGATCCCGTCCCTTCGTATGTCTTAGGCTCTTTCTCCATATATTCCATGCAGTGAAGCCTCGTGTCGTGCCGGGTCTTGTCAATTTTAAAATGAGTACACATTCAGTAAATATGTGCCATGGCGCGACGTACCAGAGGACGGTACGGGATGGCACGGCACGGAATATATGGAGAACGAGCCTTAGACTCGTTCCGCGTTCCTGTGACTCAAATAAAATTTGATTGCCTTAAAAATTACCCCGATTGATCAAACCTTTTCAGCAGATTCAGCAGTTAAAACCGCATATATTATTACATTTCTGCATCCTTTTTATCTGGTTTTATGAGATCTTTTTAACCGGTCTGACAAAACTAGCATTGTATTTTTTCGATTCGCCTTCTGTATTTTATTCGCCATATTGCGTTAGACTGACGCAATTCAATAATGGCTAACTACTGTAAGAGTCGAGGTAACAGCTGTGGAGATTCTTCCGAGACTTTTTCGTGAGAAGATATAAAATACTTAAATCGGGCTTAGGGTAGGCAGTAATGTTATACGATACTTGTGGCTTAAGAGTACTTTGTGAAATACTTAAGTCTTTTTATAGCACTGCATGACCTAAGCCCGCATTTAGGTCACGCCTATCTTAGGGCACGGATAGGCGTAGAGAGGGCGATGATGACAGAGACATAGAGACCAAGACATAGATTTAGAGAAATCGAGACAGAGGTGTAGAGACAGAGATCTAAAGACAGAGGCGTAGAGACAGAGAGGTTAGGACAGACACGTAGAGGTAACGACCACAGAGAGATAAATATCGATAAATATCGTAGAACCATTGATTAGAGACAAAGACGCAGAGACATTGATGTAGAGACATCGATTAAAGACAGAGACGGAGAGACAGAGATATAGAAACATAGATGTAGAGACATCGATTAAAGACAGAAACATAGAGATAGAAACGTAGAGATGGAGACGGGAAGACAGAGACATAGAGACCGAGACATAGATTCAGAGACACAGAGAGCAAGACATAGATACAGACACATAGAGACAGAACCATACCCTAACGGAACTACTATTTTCGCTCCCGACTCAAGGACGCGAATGCGGTATTTTCGGGCCGGGTATTTTCAAAAATGTTATACAGATTACGGGAGGAACATAGGCAAGTTTTTCTCTCCGAAGATGCGTGAAATACTATTCTTTAGGTATTGAAGACAACTATATTTAAGTACATGTTCAATTGAAAAATGATTCATTGACAAAATTAGAAACCCATAATAAATTATACATATTATATTCTAGATTACATTTAGTATATTTTCCAAATTCTAATTGGGGGTTGACGAGCGGAGCGAGTAGGGGACAGCCCCCCTAGTATGTATATATATATATATATATTATGGCGGGCGCCGAGATCAGGTAAGAGAATCACGTATGCGGCGCGATGACAATCGAATCTCGCGCGGTTGCACATATCGTGATTAATAGCGCGCCACGCGGAACCAGGACGATTAAATCAGGGAAGAAGATGAAGCGGTCGAGCCGCAACGAAAAGGAATGGCCCTGTTGTTAGCCGCCGTGACATGCGCAACATGTGCTAGAAAATAAAAAATGAGTAGTGAGTGAGACAGAGCGACGTAGCGCCGCCACGACTGCCAAATTTTAAAAAAATTCAAAATCTTGAAAAAATTCAAAATTTTGAAAAAATTCAAAATTTTGAAAAAATTCAAAATTTTGAAAAAATTCAAAATTTT
>JAPYZP010002521.1:0-13734 GCA_030522985.1 Torymus sinensis
AAAAATCTGTTATTTCTTTTTATCACCACAAAACCACCTACAGTCGGTCCCATCACTGGACTTCTCCTTCAACAAGGACTACGAGCCCGAGTTCAAGTTCTACGACCCGGCGCTGCTCGAGGCAGTGCAGCGCGGCGACGAGGACGTGCACAGCTTCTTCCGGCTGCTGGCGCTCTGCCACACGGTCATGGCCGAGGACAAGACCGGCCACCTCGAGTACCAGGCCCAGTCGCCGGACGAGGCGGCCCTCGTCTCCGCCGCTCGCAACTTCGGCTTCGTCTTCAGGGAGCGCTCGCCCAACAGCATCACCATCGAAGTCATGGGCAAGCGCGAGATCTACGAGCTCCTCTGCATCCTCGACTTCAACAACGTGCGCAAGCGAATGTCGGTCATACTGAGGCGGGACGGCCAGCTGAAGTTGTACTGCAAAGGCGCCGACAATGTGATATACGAGCGCGTGAAGAAGGGCAGCGAGGAGATTATGGCCAAGACGCAGGAGCACCTCAACAAATTCGCCGGAGAGGGTGAGTTGTTTGCGCACACTATGCTTATCCACGAAGGATCTCGACGAAAGTTTCTTCAACGACTGGAAGCAGAGGCACCAGGAGGCGGCGCTCAGTCACGAGAACAAGGACGACAAGCTCGACGCGATTTACGAGGAGATCGAGAAGGACATGACGCTGCTCGGCGCCACGGCCATTGAGGATAAACTTCAGGACGGGGTGCCGCAGACGATTGCCAACCTCGGTCTCGCCGGCATCAAGCTTTGGGTTCTTACGGGTGACAAGCAAGGTTGGAGAGAATTTTTCATATGAAAAGAAAAAATATTGTCAATCTTGTATTATTCACCCTTACGGCGATTATTCACTACAGAAACAGCAATCAACATTGGCTACTCCTGTCAACTGCTGACGGACGACCTGACGGATGTGTTCATCGTGGATGCGACGACGTACGACGGCGTCGAGACGCAGCTGACACGGTATCTAGAAACAATAAAAGCAGCTTCGAATCAGCAAAAGAGGCCAACACTCTCCATCGTCACATTCAGGTGGGACAAGGAAAGGTCAGGCAAACGAAAGAGACGGAGTACGATCCTTATATACAATTCTACTTTACTGCATTTTCTCATTTTGACTGATAATGCAAAACGATACCTTGGAGGAGATATCCTCTCACAAAATGAATGTGGCACCCATGTTCTGTGTGGTTATGCTTTTTCTGTCTATCGGAAGTCTTTGAAACGACGTCGAGAACTATAGAGTTTACCGAGAGATCGTAGTTACTTTATTCGTTACGAATTTTGTCGATATTGCTTTTCAATGACACACCTGCGTTGGTTTTGGTAATGAAGATATCTATATAAATCACCATAATTTTAAGATCAGATATAATGCTTATATGTTTTTCAAAGATATGTCGAAAGAAAATTAAGAGATTCTTTGATAGTGCTTAGAATAGTGTGTGTGTTTGCATTAGCTTCATCCTTTCGAATAAATCAGCTAGTTTATGACATTTTTAATAATTATCACCGTTTCATCCTTTTCCACAATATTTTAAAGAGACCAACCACTTTCGATTAAGTACCTTGCATGTGATTGAGGTAATTTTGAAAAATTATTTATTCATACTTATATCGTTCTATATTGGGAGTAGTGTTCTTTAGAAATTCACTTGTACCTTTAAGGATTATATGCATAATAGTTTGTAAAGACAACCTTAGAATAGAAAAAAAGCTACATGTTTTATTATATATTCAAACCACTTGGAAAAGAATGGATTCTGAACTCTTTTACTTAATAATTCAATATTTCATAAATAATAATTATTATTCAATGCTTGATACTCACTCCTTCTCTTTCTGTCTGCTTAATATTAATCTTACCAATAATAACAATACCAAAATTGTTTTGTTGCCTCGTCACGTTTGGATATTCATAACATGTCTTCCCGCCAAAATTTGTGTTTCTTTTCATTATGCTATTAGAAGGAAGAGAAAAGAAAAATTATAGAAATGTAAAGCTTACTTTATGTGTACAATTCAGTCAGTCTCATTGATGGGCAAGAGGTAGCTTTGGACATACATTTTGCCTTGATGCTTACCACGATATTTATGAATTTCGCAGACGTGACATAAAGCACAGTGACTTTATCTAAATATGTTGTCTTTTTCATTATGAAATAGTAGCGATACAGAGTACAACCCAAGTAGAGAAGAGGCCGACGAACACGAAACGGATACGGAATCTGGCTTCGCAGTTGTGATTAATGGACATTCCTTGGTACATGCATTGCATCCGCAAATGGAACAACTCTTTTTGGACGTATCTTGTCAATGTATGTCGCATAATAATTGTACAAATAAATTTAAATCTATAATATTATCATTTTAATTGACGTTATAATGCTTCTTTCAGGCAAATCTGTAATATGTTGTCGTGTAACGCCACTTCAGAAAGCAATGGTTGTCGAGCTTGTAAAAAAGAGCAAAGAAGCCGTCACTTTAGCTATTGGCGATGGCGCCAACGACGTTTCCATGATTAAAACGGCTCACATTGGTGTTGGCATCAGCGGTCAGGAAGGATTACAGGCAGTATTAGCTTCGGATTATTCGATAGGACAATTTAGGTTTCTCGAACGACTACTCATGGTTCACGGTAGATGGTCGTATTATAGAATGTCTAAGTTCCTCAGATACTTCTTTTACAAGAACTTTGCATTCACTTTATGTCATATTTGGTTTGCCTTCTTTTGTGGATTTAGCGCACAGGTAATAATATATTCCTTTAATAATTACAATTCATTTGGGTTATATTTTTCTTAATGGTTGTCGCATGATGAGTCTAAGGCGAATATGATTCTAGAGACTCCCACGTTCGAGTTTTTTTTTACTCCGCGGTTGAGGCTTGGGAAACTGTGTACATAATTAATCTGACTTGATTATAACTAAAAATAAATCACAACCGAGGTCATATTCAATTGTTAAACTAATGCTATAATCTGTTTTCAGACCGTTTTCGATCCAATGTACATTTCTGTCTATAACTTATTTTACACGTCACTGCCTGTATTGGCAGTAGGTATATTTGATCAGGATGTAAATGACAAAAACAGCTTAATGTATCCAAAATTATACACACCAGGACATCAGAATTTGCTTTTCAATAAAAAAGAATTCTGTTGGAGCGCCCTTCACGGATTCTTTGCCAGTTGTGTAATTTTCCTAGTGCCCTACGGTGAGTTTTTCTTTGAATTCATTGCTTGTTTTGTTAAAAGATCTCAACGTCTCAATAATTATGAATTGTATTCGATTGCAGGGACATACAAGGATGGCGTTTCTCCGAAAGGTTACGTACTTTCGGATCATATGCTGCTGGGCAGTGTAGTAGCCACTATATTAGTAATAGTCGTAACAGTGCAAATAGCTCTCGACACTTCGTATTGGACCATCATCAACCATTTCATGGTGTGGGGTTCTCTCATTTGGTATTTTATTTTAGATTATTTTTACAATTTCGTTATCGGAGGCAGTTACGTGGGTAGTCTTACGATGGTGAGTTTTTCCCAAGAGTCCACTAAAAAGGTAGATGAAAAAGGCGTTTGTCTAATTGGCTATTCTTGCAATTTTCAGGCAATGTCGGAGCCAACCTTCTGGTTCACGGCGGTGATATCGTGCATCATGCTCGTCATTCCGGTGCTATCGTGGCGCTTCTTCTTCATCGATGTGCGGCCGACTCTTTCGGACCGCGTGCGGCTGAAGCAGCGGGTCGCCCAGATGCGCTCGCGCCAGAGCCAGGACATATTGCGCACGCCGTCGACAAGGCGCACGCGCCGCTCCCTTCGCTCGGGCTACGCGTTCGCCCATCAGGAGGGCTTCGGCCGGCTGATCACGTCCGGCAAGATAATGCGCAAATTGCCGAATGGCTCGGACTTCAAGTTCGCCATGCCCTTCGCTTCGAATAACGTTTCCAAGCAAGTGAGCAGTGTGGCCACGACCTCGCCTAAGGAGAACTCTTCGTCTAGAAACTCTCACCCGCCCGAGAGCATAAACCTTTGAAGTTGTCGGCTCGCCACTGTTGTGCGACACATTGCGAAGAGTTACGTTAAAGTGTGGTCCCTCACGGTGGAAAGCAGAATGAAACTTTGTTCCTTTTCGCGAATTCTAATGCGCATTATTTTGTGATACGAACAAGTTGCCGTCATCGTTTAATTTTCTCTTCATTCTTCTCTCTTTTCTTTTCTCTCCTTTATAATGGAATTCGAGCTTCAAACAATTCTTAGAAGAAAAATAAGATATCCTTATCGACGACAAACGAAACATAGGTAAAATATATCGATCGGACAGTGTAGTAAGTTATATTTTTGTTTACGGCTACAAGTGAATGTGGAAAATAGTTGATGTGCCACTAAAAAATGTTGATACAAAAATAAGCTTTCAAATCATTCATTCTAGTTTTTATTTATAGATATTGATTGATCGTTATTGTAGAAACGTTAATGGACCATAAGGTTATCGAAGATGACCGTTAGTTCTCTTTTGTAAAAACAAATTTTTCACTTTCGTAGGCTTCTGTG
The DNA here is from genome assembly GCA_030522985.1 of Torymus sinensis. Taxonomy (NCBI): domain Eukaryota; kingdom Metazoa; phylum Arthropoda; class Insecta; order Hymenoptera; family Torymidae; genus Torymus; species Torymus sinensis. The sequence goes on from JAPYZP010002521.1 coordinate 4,576, forward strand.
AATTGATTTAATTACCTATACGAAAAGCCAACAGAATCTATCAACAATATCTGTGTAAAAATGAAGTGCAAAACATGTCCATCGAGTCTTAATATCCAAACATGTGTACCATAACACTGATGTACTATGAAAAATCCTCATTCTAAAGAAGTTTACATTATGCGTTAACGTAACAAATAACGATAACGATTATATTAAATAATTGCCTTTATAAAACATTAACACAACAAACAATTAAAAAATACTGTACAATAGCATTGACTGTAAATATTTTAAAGAGATATATTAAATGTTAAGTATACATTTTTTAAAAAGAAAGTAATATATAGGTAGAACAATCTAAAAAGAAAAAAAAATTACGAAAATAGTAATTATTATATTATTGCAGATAATGTTTGCCTTGGACTGACTATTGAATATAATATATTAAAATATAAATTAAAAAATGAAGCAGTAGTAAAACAATAAAATATGGTATTTCTACTTTTAATATTGCAAAAGTGAAGCATAAGACGAAGTAGTTTACATCGGAGGAGTGTGTTCTACAATCAAACTATCATTTAAACATCGAGTCATTGAAAATCATTATTTTTTAATGTCGTGCCTGACCATGTTTAGCTATATACAAAGAATCCCCGTGGTTTAATGTAGCATTACTCAATTGATCAAACCAATTGCGCATAATTCTTTTTCCAAAACATTAACTGACATTTCTAAATGCGCTGCATTCGACTATTCTGTAATGATTGAGAAATAAAATTGTATTTGTCACAAGACTGCAGAGATTTTTATAAAAGCTGATTGCTAGACAATTGAAAGATGTGAGAAAGATGTACATACTCGGGTTGGAGCACATTTAATGAAAAATGCCAAGTTACCAATAACTTTGCGTACGTTACAGTGTCACAAAAAATTTCTCAGTTTCTTGTTAATTAAGTCTGATAACTATACAGTGAGACTTATTGGCGACGAAAAAGAGAAAAAATTAATGTATCGAATCAAGAGAATTTAATATGGATGGTGAAGTAGATATTAGAATAAATAAGGATTGTTACGAAATTATGAAAATGCACTAAAACATTGAATGGTGCAAGAGTATCTCATTTACCGGTGAAACGAAAAAATTTAAACAGGTAAATTGAGAATTCATCTTTTTGTACGAAAAAAATAATAAAAACAAACGAAAACGTGTAACTGTAAATATAGAGAGGAAAAATGCACAGCCTATACATGTATACATATATATATATTTTTATTGTAAACTGGTTTGTACACATTTATTTTACGTTACTCGTTGTAACAATTAGTATTTCGGTATATGATTAAATTATTTTAATCATGCCAGCTACGAATAAGTTGATTCTATGTAAATGCGATCACAAAAAGTACTTGGTTGTCAAAGTACTGCAATGCGTAGGGGTCAATCACTGTAACTTGTGGTGCAAAATGCTTAAATTTATATGTTGTGAGAAGTAATCAAATGCATTTTACAGCATATATAAAATATGCCTTGAAAAAACTGCTCGCTTACGCAATGCAGCAAATTTTATTATTAGGCATTATTTACTAATTTTTATTCTTTGTTAATCGGTCAGACCGTTAGTTGCGAAAAACTTGATATGTATGTCCGTTAAGTCAACAAAAACACTCGTCCATTGCACATACGGTTGTCATTATTTTATTAAAACATTTCGTTTTCGTTATTATAAATAATTTTTTCTAAACACAAGAACGTATCTGTAAATAAAAGCGACGCATTATTAGTATATATTATATTAAACTTAAGAAAAATGTTAATTTTTCTAGAATGTGATCATTTTAAATTTACAAAAAATAATGTAAAGTTATATATTATTATTACAAAAGCAATGGTATTTTTTCAAGTATTATCTTTTTCAGCATTCAAGCAAACCTGTTTTTCAATTTTGTTGCCTAAGTTATTAGGATGTTACAAGATATTTTGTTCATTATTTAATAATGATGGTAAAATATTTTGTACTGATAAAAGTTGTGCATCATGAAGTGCACAACTAAATTACGGAAATACATTTGTTGTTACAATAAAATGTTCCTTACGTAAAAAAGCACATGTGGATGAAATAAATAAAAAAATGGCTTATTTAAGTGTATACTACTTATTGTACAGAAATATTAAATAATTTCTAATATACCAAAAGAGGATCATTATATACGTAAGATACATCACCATGTAAAACAGGCAGTAATTAAGCTTTATATGGTAAAGAAGCGGTCGTAACTTACCAAATCTTACAAAAATTATGCATCAATTCCAATTAATGTTTGTTTGTCGAATCAAAACGCATTTTCAGTTTTCGATAAATGGCACTAATTTTTCTACAGTTTATAAGAGAATTTATTAAGTCCAAATGAAACTCGGTACATCGAAATTAAAAAATAAATAAATAAATTCATTAGATTATTGGCATTATAAACTTAATTCATCAAGCATTAAATGAATTTTAATGACTCTGTCAAAGAAGAGTAATGAAAATAAAAATTTCTAAATATCAAGTTGATGTTTTATGATATTAGTACCGTTTATTTTCAGTTTCATAAAGTATTATTCCAATCTCTTTTATTCTTTAAATTGTGATTGAAGATTTACTGTTTACTATAAAACACATAAAAAATGTAAAAAGTTCATTATGTATAAAGACTAACGGATAAATTAGCTTGCGAGCTATATACAGCTGTATATAAATGTCTTTAATCGGAGCGAGTATCATAAAGTTTTGCTATAAAAAAAAAGGAATTACACACTGTAAAAAGAGAGTGTAAAACGCCGATCTCAATCAATATGGGGTAATTTTGCTTAACAGTGTCTATTAATATTAGCAATTGATGGAAACTAAAATCATTTATTAATTCATTAAAATATGATTGTTTCTAATTCAGTTTGAAATGGAAGGGACCACGGTATAATATATTGACATGGTTATATAAATTTATACTTTGTCATTAAATTTTCATTTCCAAAATTACTGTCTCTTGTATTATAAATAGTTTTTAGGATATAATTTGTTAAATTTGTATGGTAAGTGCGGCTGCACCTATGAATAAGACGGAGGTCGAATAAAAGGTTACAATGCGTGATGGAGTTATGGCCTTATTCAGCAATAGAAACTCAAATTATATTTAAAAATATTTTCCCAATTATTCACAGTTGTATGTTAGGACAGTTTTGAATACGTTTTATTATTCTTAGCCTTTCTCCTTTTTGAATGTATAAATGTTAAAAAAATGTTGGATTTTTAAGAAGCAAAATTTAGGACTCAGATAATCTTAAAGCAGTGGGCAAATTATCAAGTTTTTCTTTAGCAAAAGAATATGAAACATATTAGACCTTATTTGCCCGTCCTATCCTAAATCGAGCCATAAAATGTGAGAGGATGTAATTACAAAAATAAAATATAATACACTTAAATAGATTCCCATCACTTCTCTTGATAATTACATAATTACATTATGTTTATGTACGAATAACTTAAGCTTTATTACTATTATTTTACTGTTTACTTTTACTTTTAATAACATTTATTTTTTATTAACATTTTTTTTATTATTGTGATATTTACACTTTTTCACAGTGCAATAAATTGAATAAAATAATTGTAACAAATTATCTTAATTATTCTGTATGTTCGAATATTGTTAGATTTTGAAAATAATAATTCCGTCAATTTATAAACGCAATATACAAGAGCAGTAGCATATGAAGCGTAATTGAATCTCAAAGTCCAAATTTAAGTATTATTTTACTCATGTCTGTTCCATTTCTACTGATCTACAAATAGGATTGTGTTTGCACTGTTGGAATTTTGTACATTAATAAAAACACGATTATTATAAGACACCAACGAGGATAAAAAATTTATTACTACTTTTCAGTTTATAAAAAATAAATGCAGTAACATGTTGCATTTTAAATTTGTTTTTTTCTATTTTATCCTTTTCCATATAATTTTTGAAAGAATAAATTTTTCATAAATACTAGTTTTATGAGTAAAAATTCAACTTTGAATATTTATTTTTTAGTAGTATAAAATAGTTATTAATAGAAAATAAACATGAGGTAATTCAGTTATTAGCAAATTCTTAACCCTAAACTGTGTAAACCTTATGTACAACAAAATTTTCATAACTATTTTTACAATCAAATGGTGATATATAACATTAAATTGAACTAAATCATTGTGCTAAACTCAAAATTGTAGTCTTTTTGCTAAGGAAGCTCCATCGGTTGCTTCCAATAATTTTCGTTTTAAACTAGGTCTTTCTTCAGGTAATCGTCTTATCGATGATGGTAATGGTAGTCTTGCTTTTGGTGTTGGTGGTGGATTGTTACTGAAATAAGTCATCTGAAGAGCTTGGTCACAAGTACACCTTTCTAGAGGATTTATATTTAATAGACTAGCGAGAAGATCAAGAAGATCATCAGCTGCTGCAGTAAATATATCTTTTAATGGTATTGCAGGAAAAGGTTTAAATTGAATGAAATCTGGTAACTGAGTCATTCCAGGCCATGTTTCTTCAGTGGGTGTTCCCAAAGCCTAAAATATATAGATAATTTGTAGTACATAGACTATTTTAAATAAAGCAAAAATAATTGAACTATAATAATATATTATCATAATAAAAAAAAATTGAATTAGAAAAACTAATTAATTAAACATTTAAACTACATATAAAACAATTGAAATATCTTCAATTTTATACCTGAAATATTCTTGTCAATTGATCCAAATCAGACTCTCCTGGTAAAAATGGTATACGAAGTAATAATTCAGCTAATATACATCCTATGGCCCACATATCTATTCCTGTTCCATAAAGTCTTGCTCCATAGAGTAACTCTGGTGCTCTGTACCATCGTGTCACAACTTGGTGTGTATTTATTCTATTTGGAGATCCATAAAATTTGGCTAAGCCAAAATCACCAATTTTAACAACACCTTCACTACTAATTAACAAATTATTAGGTTTCAAGTCTCTGTGGAGAATCCAATTGAAGTGTAAGTAATCAAGACCCTGTAAGGTTTGTATTAAATATGATTTAATATTAGCAGGTGTTAACACAAGACTACTATCTTTTATTATAACTTCTAGATCTGTGTCCATGAAATCAAAAACTAAGGAAACATTTGATTTATAACCAAAAACATCTGTAAATAATATTTTTTGTATAAATATGATATAGATAAGGCAATGGAATTAAAATATTCAAAGAAATTCACCGATTAAACCAATTATATTTTCATGTTTCAGCTCCTGTAATAATTTAATTTCTCTAAGAGCAGTTCTATTTATTCCATCTTTAGCTTCAGCTCGACTCCCAACTTTGATCTGAAATTCACATATTTTACATGATTGACAAAATACCTACATTCTTGGTACAAAGTGGTATTTAAACAAACCTTTTTTACTGCCACAATCGTATCAGTTACTGTATCTTTGGCTTTGTAAACTGTTGCAAACTAATGATGATAAAAAGAAATAAAATTACAATATTTGATACACCTGTTGTAAGACTAAATCTACTAAATAAGAATTTCAATCTAACCTGTCCTTCACCAAGAAAATCAATTTTTTCATATCTTCTCAATTTATCAACCATTTTGATAAAATATTATTTCTAGTGTGACTATATAAACAAGTATAATTTTATGAAAATATTTCTTGTTTTATTACTACTATATTCTTAACCACATCAAATCGTTTTCTTCTACAGAATAAAGGTTATAAACTTATCCGGTATATACATCGCGAGATGCAAACTATATCTGTAACGTCTGTAAGAGTGTATAAGACCTGTAACCACGCGTTGCACGTGCGAGGTGTGAGTATACTGAGTGCGCCATTCAGAGTGCATCAATGCAGTCAGGTCAGGGAGCCTTTCTATTCTAATTTCTATATGGAGTATGGAGCGCGGGAGCGCTCCGAAGGCAAGCATAGAAGAAGCCTAAAGTAGCGACCCGTATACATTATAATGGGACTAATGGGTGTACGAAAAACTCAATGCGCTTACGTATATTGCGTTAGTTTTTACTTACAATATAAGTATATATGGTAGGTTCATTTCAACTGTTGAGTTCCGTCGAATACATTTTGAATATATCTATATGTACATAAAAGTGCAGATCCCCCTATAGCGCCTATTAGCGGCCTTTTCTTTTAATTAAGCCTAAGGTATTACTAGTTTTTTAAAATTATATTTGGCTTGTATAATATAAGGCTATTTTAAAGAATAAAGGGTGCGTCGAGTGTCGACGCCCCGCACGCTCGTTTGTCACTTCGTTCTTACTCGCCAAGCAGGGCGCTACCGCACCCTTTGATAAATAATTTTAGAACAATACCAAATATGAGTTTTGTGAAAGTATTTTTATTTTGAATAATTTCTATAAACAATTTTATCATATAAATACAATATTTACAAGCTTCAGTATAAAATTTTACATTTATCACAATGTTTATTTACATATGTATAAAATTGATCTATCAAAGTTTTATTTCAGTTATTAATTAAAAAATAATGCTTTTGTAATGTATTACATTACATGAACAATTATTTACAATAACATCATAATTAAAAAAATATTTAAATATGACGAACATGAAAACTAACAATATATTCAGAATTTGTACGCTGGACTGATATTGCAAAGGGATCAGTTGGATGAAATGTGAAGGCCACTAATCTTCTTGCCAGTAATGGTGTCTGTTTTGCTAGAATACCTGCATGCATCCTAAACTTCAGAAGTCCTGAATCTCGAGCATAAAATCTATACAATCAATTAATTCATAAAACCTATTATTTTAATTTTTTATTCATTTTACTTTTTTTAAATTATAAAATTATTAAATAAATAATATTATTAAATCAAATAATACATTACATTAATTTCATAAAAAAAAGAAAACGCTATTTTATTTACCTTATTGGATGTTCTCCACATGCCTTTGGTCTTTCCATCATTGAAACCCATTTATCATCATAACAAAATAAAGATAAATCAAGATAAGGGGAACTAGAATATGACTGGGCACAGATTGGTAACTGAGCAAGCAATCTCTTAGTTGCTTCTGTCACACCACCATATCGAGCACTTATGATTGTTTGCTTAAATCTCTGCTGCATCAACCTGTAAAGCCTGGAATTAGATTTTCAAGAAAATGAAATATGTAATAATTTTTTTCAATTTTAACCCATACCGAGCATAAATATTATTTGATGGAGAACACATATATTGACAGTCTGTGCTCACTCGTGCATTTCTAAAGAAATCAGTGAAATTTTCAAATTGTGTTAATAATTGTGTAGAAGCATTATCATAGGCTGCCAAAATTTTTGCAGAAACCATATCATACACAACTAATAGAGCTGGTTGAGCATTTGGTTCTGTTGCTTGTAATGTAGCAACTTCTTCACTTGCATACCTAACTAAAATATGATCAGTATCTAACAATTGCATTTTCCACATTCGCAACGAGTTCAACTATAAATTTAAATTGAAATTTATTAAAATGTAAAAATTTACTTTATGAAAGAATTAAAAGTTGTATGTACCTGATCAAAATACTGATAAAATCGACGAAGTTCGTATGGGTCCTTTGTTGCATCACTTATATATGCTGCTCTCTTATATAAGTATACAAGAAGTTTATGTTTCAGACTATTAATTGTTGCATCCCTAAAAGGCCTAGAATTTACACCAGGCCAGGCACTTGCAGCTAAATAAGCTTCATCTTCAAGGCAAAACCTGTAAAAGTGTTAATAATGTCATAATAATTGAACTAATTTATTTAAAGTTTAGCATTTTTTACCTTCCAATTGTTCTAACATTTATAAACATTCCATCCAACAATTGATAAATATGTATAGTTTGATGTTGGACGGATAAAACAGCAAGAATATCTTTATACAAATAAAGACCTATTTAAAAAAATTCTCATTAATTATTGTTTTATTGAAAATAGATATATATATTTTATATGTACCTTGATTTTGAGATAGATAAATCTTATCAACTTTAAAATGTCTTGTATCACAGAGTCTTCCAGTTCGAATATCAACTAGATGAATACTATAATCCTCCAGAGGAGATCTAGGATTAGGAGTCAATGCTTCATTATTGGAATAAATCTAAAAAATGTGTTATTTGGTAACATTTTTTTTTACATGTTTTAATTATGAACAAAATGTTTATTATGCATCTAAAAATACAAAATAATTTGTAGAAAAACCTGATAAAAATGAGGTCTAAGGTCATCAGGAATGTGAGCCGCAGCACCAACAATCACATAACGCCCATCATCCGTAAAAAGACTACATTCTCTATTTAGCTGTTCATTGCTTTGAGCTACATTAATAATCCATTTCGTCTGAAAAAATAATAAGAATGTAAAATTTTAGATCTTGCATCTTTAATTCTGTGTAAGAAATATTTTAATTTAAAAAATGTACCACCTTAAAAAATTTCTTAAAAATATGATTTCTAATATTAAATGACTTTTCATCATTTTTGTGTCCAATATATTCACCCTTACAGTCAACTAATAAATCTGCAGCAGCACCAGCTCCTTGATACTCATAAACTTCAATAGAAGTTTGATCTGCGCTAAAAGCTATCAAATATTTTCCATCTGGGCTAAATTTTCTTAAAAAACACGGTGGTTTTTCGACGTTTATAACTGTAAAATTTGGAAAAACGTTTTGGTAAAATTGTCTTGCTACGAGAACCTGAGTTCCAGGATACAGACATCCCATAGTTTCTCTTCGCTGTAACCTTAACACTACATTTTGAGGTCCGATTTTTCTTGGTGCAATAGGACATTGGTCTGCAACTGTTTCAAATTTTCTTAGCTGTTCCGTCATTTTTCACTTTCCAAAAGTTATTCTCAGCATTTATTTATTTGAAAGACAGACCCACTTGTAGGCCTATATAACCTCAACGTCACAAAAAATCATTTTTGTGATAATAAATAAATAAAAAAAAATTAATCATTGAATAGCAGAGTCTTATTGTAAACTTTGTCTATTCAACATGGTTTAATAAATTAATTTTAAAAAAACTAAAAAATACTCTATAAATCTGTACTCGTGCATCATGTTCATATGATAACGTTTAAGAGAAAGTGTGT
>JAPYZP010002522.1:0-20109 GCA_030522985.1 Torymus sinensis
TTTTGAATAATTACATATATACGGGCGGTTTGCGTAATTACAAAAATGATCATCTTAATTCAAAGCGAGCGAGCGCGCGCCCGCACGCGTTTACCCGTAATCGGAGTTACGTTCGAAGAAAGTGAAATTAATGCGCCTTACTTTTTCGAACTTTCACTCGAGCAAGTATATATATATATATACGCGAGAATAAAACGCTCGACTGCACTCGCATCCTTTTCTCGAAAAAAACATAACGTCAGCGCGTTCGCGCTTCAAATGAGAGAATCGAGTTTCGCGCGGTTCTAACCGCACTTATCCGCATCGCCGCCGTCGCCGATCGACAGAGATAACTGAAAATATTGAAATTTAATGAAAAAAAATTAGCCAAAAATTTCGCGTGTATTTACTCTGAATGACGTCGCTGTATGCGTAATACCCACGAAGAGACCAATAATTAAATAAATTCTCATTACACTGCGTACACAAAGCGCCTGTATATACACACCCATAGCCGTCATCACGAATACCATTATTTATCCAATATAATCCCCCCCTCCCCATCGCGCAAACAACCTCCCCCAAAATTACAAAATTCCTGCATCGACTCCGACCCAATTAAAGTACCGCTCCCAAAAGGCCACCGCGCTTCCTCCCCTGTACGGAAATTTCTTTTAAAGCCGAAAAAAATGATGCACGCGCTCGTCCTGGAAAACTAATTTGCCTGTCTTCTCCCCTCTATAACGCGCGCATTTCGAATAAATCACGTCGCGTCGTTGATTGATCGTCGAAAAACGAACAGAGCCGCGCACGCGATCGATCGACGCTGCACGCGGAATGTGGGTTATATCGAGGCGCGCGCGCGTTTTAATGAAAATTCGTGCGTGTACACGCGGGGGCTGGGATTAAACCGCAATTCATCGGGCGATTGAGCTCTCTCTCTCTCTCTCTCTCTGTCGCGTTATTGAATTGCGTGGAGCGGCGTGTGTTCGCAAAAGTTGCGGGTCCGTGTATATAATAATGTATGATAATTGCGCCTGCTGCGCTGTAATGAAGTGCGCATAAATAATGAGAGACGAGAGCGGATGAGAGGATTGAGAATTATTGTTATTATATACGATGGTGTGTGTATGTGTGTGCTGACAATTTGGAAGGGGTGATTTTTCTTTTGAATTGTTCAGGGGGTTGTCGCGGATTAATAAGGTTTTCGAAAACGCGATTCGGGTCGAGCTCTCTCGCGTTTTATAAATATAATCGTGGACGATTAATGGATGTTTTACGCGCCCCCGCACTGTCAAAATTAATCTCTGAAATAATGGCGCGCGAGCGCGCGGGTTTATTAAACATTTTGTATTTTCCCGTTGAATAAAATATATATGCTGATCTACTCGCGCGCTAAAGCCTGGACAATTTATCTTTCAAAATTTCATTCGAATAAAGTGAGAGAGAGAGAGAGAGAGAGGAGACTGCTTAAAATATTTATCTTTATTAAGCCGTCGTTTTGCGAGGTTCGCGCGACTAAAAGTTAAGTAGCAGTGGTCCACGGAGAGAAAGGATTTCTTGCATTTAAGAATATTTATTAACAGTTAACGAATATGTATTTATGCCCGCTTGAAATGAATATTCATCAACGGTTAAGTAAGTCCCGAGGAGAAATAAATTTTGCAGTCACGAGGGCGCGGCGTCCTAATCAGTTGTTATAACCTACATATACATATACGCGCGTTTTCTCATGCGCATTCTCAATTATTTTGCTCCTGGGCTCATCGAGTTTTCTTTTCCAGTCTAATCTATTGTTGAAAAGGAATCGTTTTATATATGTGTTTACGCGTTTATAAAAGTGTTTGGTTTTAATGCCTTTCGATCTCTTGCAAAGTCGCAAGTTTTTAAGCTGGCTCCTGTCTCAAAATTGACGTTAAATGTAACAAAATTTTCAACTTCTTTTTCGCATATCACGTCTTTTTCTTATATCGTCTAAATGTTTATCAAAAATTTATGAATTCTTATAAACAATTGTACGTAACTTTACAGGTATTGATAATCTTTTAATTTTCATATCGGTACTTCACCCTGATATATTGCAAATGAGACCTTCAACATTGAAATCGCATAACAAATAAAAATGATTTCTATGTGTTTTGTTAAATTCTTTTTTTTAGATGACGGTATCTTGTTTATCAGTAATTAAATTTGGTTTAAAACAAATATTTCTCTTTTGTTCAAGTACTATTCTTTCCAATTACATCATTACTCATATTGTAATATGCGAAAAAGAATATGAAACAAATTTTACATTTAACGTCAGTTTTGAGACAGGAACCACCTTGAATCTTTCGTTTGACACAAAGTACAACGTTTTTCCAATTTCAAGAACACGGTTCATTAAATACAAGGAATCCCTTCTCTATGTGTCGTTCTAATAAAAAAAAAGTAAGAAACAATCTCAAAATTAAGCCACACTTGCCACTCGATTCATTTTATACATATATGTCTTTCCGAGAGAAAGTGATATTCGCTCCCAGGAGTTTTCCATCAACGCGCGCCGAAAATCCACTCCGCTTCATTCTCCGGCCTGTCAACCAACCCATCAGGCGCGCGCGCGCGAAAACTAATGATTCGTTGTCTCCGCGCGCCCCTCTAAACACACACGCACATACACTTCCAGCGCACGTGTCACACGTATATAACACGCTCTTGTACATGACAAACTACGGCTCGTTAGGCTAACTGATTCCCACCCGTCATACCAACACCACCACCAGCAGCAGTTTAGTCACGACCGATCATTTTTATACCCGCTGTACACACACACACACACACACATCGTCGCGGGTGTATGTACAGTACAGCGGAATACAATGCGCGGCAGCCATTAACGTGCGCTCCCTCCCTCTCCGGGGAAATCCTGCCACCGACCATTTCTGTATTTACTTCTGCTGCTCCTGCGTCTCTTCCTGCTTTAATTACTCCGGTGGGTGGCGGCAGTGCGCTTCGTTGGATAGAGGATAAGGGGGGCCGAACGGAAAGGGACGAAAATCCCGGTGATTTTGGTTTTCTGCGATGCGCGCGTGTACAAGGAGTAATTGAGCGTGCGAGGCTTGTCCCATAAATATTTCGAGCGTCACTCTGTATCGTAGAGAGATTGAATTCCGAATCGGTCGTGCCCGCGTATTTCCGTACTTTTCGGCTCACAATTTGCTCTTTTTCTCCGACGAAAATAAAGGAAAAGTAGAGATCTGGCATTCTTCGCGAAAATGATATATATGTTTACACGAAAGTACACACACACGCACACGTACGTAATCGCATTGGTGTTCCCACGTGGGTAATTTTTATCACATTCACGGCCAATTTGCCAATTGCATTTCATGACGAGCACATCGCAGAACACCGAAAAACGCAGAGGCAATCCAGTATATGCTCTCCCTCCTCCCCCTCTCTTTGTCACTCTTTATCCCACGCGTGCGTATATCCAATCACATTTTTTCCCTCATTTCTGTTTATACCGCTATACCACCGCAGCCGCGTATAAATAAGATTCGCCAATGTCGACTCTCTCTTTCTCTCACACACACTCTATCTCTCTCTCTCTCTCTGCGCTTACGGATGTTTTTTCCTCCGATGTAAAACGGATTTCGTGAATATTTGCCGCGAGATGGGTGCGAAAAATAAACAGTTCAGAGTCACGCGGAGAGAGAGAGAGAGCTTATGCCGACGGCGCACGCGAGGCAATAACGCTTATTACACGTGCGCGCACGTGCGTAAGTGTATGCAGGTGCACAAAAGTGGTCATGCGCGTTTATTTTCGGAGAGAATTACCTTTGCGACGCGACTGAAATGACGTAGGGGGAGCACCGGTCAAAGTATACACGAAACGGGCAATCTTTCAGGAATTTTGTACGCTGCTTTCGAAACACGGGTGTGTCGCTCGATGCGATGAGTATTTTTAACTTTGGATAATAACAAATTTAAAATAAAAGTTTTGGACGATTTATATAAAAATAAATGTTTGTGAATTTTTTAAACGTTATAAAATAATTAGGTTCGCTTTCCAAATGTAAAGTTTTAATTCAATATAACGTAAATTACTCTTTATTTCATTATAATATGTAAACAAGCACTGTGATTTTTTATTGTTTTACATACTAACGCCATTACACTTGACTACTGCATAGTTAAACTCTCGCATTCAATGACCCGACACCTGACAATAATTAACTTTTTAACGATAATGAATTACAGACAGTGTATCGCAAAGCGGCACACTACTCTTCGCACAAACTCTTACACTGACGTATACACTTCGAACGTAACTTTACAAACATGTTAAAACTTACGTGTATTAAAAATGTTTCTCAAAATCATTGATCCCAGCAAACGCACATAACCATCAGCGAAACTATTCCACTTGTTCTCTCCCACACACAAAGCTCGCTCACACTAAACTCACACATATGATGACGGGCGGCGGGCAGCCGCTAAGCCTGCGCCTTATACTCACACACACACTCTCCGATCGAATATTTTATGCGCTCCAGTTAAAGTAAGTAAGTCAATGCAATGCAATTAAGTGAAACTGTCGTCTCGAAGTAAGTACGCGCGCACGCGCGCACGGGGGCACTATACTCGCTACATACACACAGATATACACGTGCTATAGAGGGAGGGGGAGAGAGATAGACCTTCGCTCGCGCAAACCAGGACATCACACATGTATACACGCGAGCGAGCGGTCGTTGCTTTTTTTTTATTATCTCACAGACGGTTTATCATTTTTTCTCATAGAGGTGAGTGAAAAAATTCTAGCGGAGTTAAAAAACGAGACGAGAACTGCCACTGCTACTGTTTCGTATAAATTTCAGTGCATTTTTTCTTAACGGCTGGCTCTTTATCGCATCATTAGCATTCACGTTCATTCGCATATTCTCAAAAACTCGTATAGACCAAGGGGCACGCGCAATCGCCCCCCAGTGTCGTGAGTCAGCGGCACGCACACACACACTCGACACGTATCTGACTCACTTCGTGTCTGTCCTGGACTTTACAAAGGTCACAGCACGCAGCGACGCTGAAAAAAATCCGTGTCCCGATATACAGGTGGATGGGGGGCGGGGTTATTGTTTTTTTTTTCTCTATCGACTGTTATTTCTATACGCAGCCGCGGGGTGTTTTTTTTGTTCGCGCAAGCTCGGTACTAACCTCTGGAGAGCTTGTCGATGGACTCGAAGCGGCCCTCGACCTTGTTGCGAAGCGAGTCCAAGTCGAACGGCGCCGTGAAGCCATGATCCACGCTGCGACTCTTGCTCCTGGAATGACAGAGAATTAATGAGGGATGGTCGATATTGTTAGAGAGCTGGATATTTTTAGATATGAGTACAGTAGGTGGGCGAATTTCCGATCGCGTATATATAGCCGTGGGCGTTTTTTATTTTTTTTTTATTTTTTTTTGCTTGAAGAAAAATACAGCTAAAAGGTATAGCATGAAATTCACGATTCGAGAGGGATTGTTGTAGTTTGTTGTTTAATTATTTTTAACAAGGTTTAGAACATGGTTTGTTGTTTAATTATTTGTAACAAGGTTTAGAACACAATACCATTTTTTGAAATACACGGAAATGAACTCCTTCGTAACTTTATCTTTATAAATAATTTTAGTATATAAGGAAGGCCACAATTTGTCCACTCTTACAAGGAGATGATCAGGGGTGCGGGTCCTGGATTTGGGTGAAACTGCAGGAGGTACTTCTTCATGACAAATAATGAGATAGGTGTCTCGGGGTTTTTGTGAATGGGCCTTTCTTCCCCGAGACTCAAGCTATTTTATGTCTAAAACGAACAATTTTCGATAAGAATGAGGTCTCTTTCTTTAGTTATAGCTTTTTGCATATTCAGTTACATGAATGGGCTAACAAGTTTATAAAAGCAGGCAAAAGGCTTTAATTTAAGATGGTTTTCATTAAAAAATGTCGATTTTTAAAAAAGTTATAGGCTATCAAAGATACAGTAAGAAGATATAGATTAAAATACCACCCATTTTCTTACGCTATTTTTGATAGTCTATAACTTTTTTTAAAAATCGACATTATTGAATGAAACACAGCTTAAATTAAAGCTTTTTTTACCTGCTTCTATAAAGTTTTTAAGTCCATTCATATGACCGAATATGCAAAAAGCTATAACTAAAGAAAAAGACCCCATTTTTATCGAAAATTGTTTATTTTAGATATAAAATAGCTTGGGTCTCCGGAAAAAGGCCCATCCGGAAAAAAACGCCGAGACACGTGTCTCATTATTTGTCATGAAAAAGTACCTCCTACAGTTTAAGCCAAATCCAGGACCCGCACCTCTGATTATGTCCTTGTTAGAGGGAGCTCGAAAAGTCAGAAAGAGGAGTTCAAAAAATTGAAGAAAAAAAATTGAAGGCACACTTCTGAAAAAAAATGTTGTATCGTTCTTTAGGTTATAAAATATACGAAAAAAACTCGTGAACATTATAGAAAACGGTCTTGTGATACGGTTCTAAAAAATACTGAAAAATGGACAAAAAGTTGTAACTGATGATTAACCAATCGCAAGCTATTGAAGTGGCCGAAAAATATTCTGTAAATAAGTAATTAAAGTAGAAGAAAAAAAGCTTTAATTTGAGATCCGAATCGTTAAAATAGCTCGATTCTGTGCAAAGTTATTACGTGAATTTTTTCCAGTATTTTTTAAAACCGTGTCACAAGACCGTTTTCTAATATTCACGAGATTCTTCGTACGTTTTATAACCTAAAGAACGATAACAAATTTGTTTCAGAGGTGTGCCTTCCAATTTTCTCTTTAATTTTTTGAACTCTCTAAGTGTGGACAAATTGTGGATTTCCTCATATTATAGCTATACAAAATTTTTGAAAAATTAATACAATAAACGCCATCAAAAAAGTTTCAAATTTTAAATTAATTACTAATAAATTAAACTGATGTATATATACTCCTTATTTAATTAAGGCTTTTGTAACGCGTCAAATTTTAACGGCACGCTGTTCGAAATGACTTTTTTCGAAATGAAATTCTAGTGTCAGTGCAGTAGTGATGCATGGATCCTTGTTGAGCTCAAGGATGCATATACATCACTGCGTCTCTCGCACACACTCTGCGTTGTATTGGCATGTCAATACTATAAGATAATAATTTCTAATACGAAAAACGTGCCGCGAAACCTTGAGACGCGTACACACACATTGATACAAAGACGTACATACGCGCGTACGCTTCTTCGCCGTCGATGGAATTAAATAGTACAATAGGAAAAAACTGATACTCGTGTACAAAAATATACGTATAATAAATCATTACGATAAAAGATATACACTAGCAAAAAATGCAAAATCAAAGTCGCTCGGACACGGATAAAAAAAAAAGAGTGCTTTCATCACGATGCATCATGCTATATAAACTTGAAAAACAGGCATGACAAAAAAAAATAATAACAAAAAAAAAAACGACAAAAAGCATGCAGAAAACAAATTTCAATACAATAGCAAACTTCTAGCAAAGATAATAATAATAATAGTAACAGTGATAATAAAAAAGAATTGTGTATAAAATAACGAATCCGATACTTATTGGAAAATCGAATCGCCCTCCTGACGCGTGTGTGCCTGTGAGACACACACACACACCCATACACGTAACGTGAGTTTTTTTTTTATATTGTCGTATAATACAAACCTGAAGTACGAGAGATTTTCCGTGGATCTGGCGTGCGTCACGTCGGTGGACATCCGTCGAGACCTGCGTGTTTATATGCAACAAAACAAAACCAAAAGAAACGGGGAGGTGAGAAAATGTACATGCGATAGCTTACGTGCCAGCGGGCTTAGCGCTTAAAAATAAGAGTTAAATTAAAACTGAGGTATAAAAATAAAAATTCTTAACGTAACTTATAAAAATATCAGGTGCCAGAAGAGAAGCTTGTAAAAATATATGTATATAAAAAAGATCAAAATGCAAAAAATGTGTGCGACGGGTGTTTTCGTTGGCAGGCATTACAAAAAACAAAATACAAACGCAGACCAAAATGCAATTTATGTGTTCAAAAATCCAGTGCTTTTGTGTGAGTGTTTTTTCGGTATTGAATTCACAAGAGGCGCGCAGAGACTTTGTATTTTTCGTAATTGTGATGTATGATTTCATTACAGTCGTAATGAGAGATAAATTATAAATAAATATATGCAGATTCTCGGTCGTGCGCGGTTCATTAAAGAAAGAGGCATTGCATATGATTATTTTAATTGCGTTCTCTTAACATCGCTAGTAAACAATGAGTTTTCAGTTTTTATTTACGATACGTGTCGACAGATAAACAATGCATAATAATGTGCATTTTTCTCATTGTTTACAAAAAATGGTAATTAAAACACGAAAAAAAAACATTCATATGTATTTTTTGTTATAAAATATATACCTATACATTTGTTATTAATTACGTTAGGGAAAAACTTTTTATCTACGTCGTAAAGTAATAAATTGATTATAAAGTAGATGTATTTACCGAGGAATTTAATTACATTAGCTACGACTTTTTGCACGAATAAGCTCAAAGCAAATTGTTTTGCTCGTATCAACAATACACATCCTACCGCTATGTTCTTATTATTTTTCTCCTAAAATCGTAACAAAACAAGGCATCAAAACACGTTCGAAACAAAAATAGACAACGAACTGTCTCATCATCTCCCACCTATCTCCCTATATTCCCCTCCCAAACTATAAGCAAAAAAAAAGAAAGACAAAGCCGACGGGCAGCACGTGACTTACCGAAATAAGCCCGTATATCTCTCGCTCTCTCTCCCACACGTGCGTATATCCAATCACATTTTTTCCCTCATTTCTGTTTATACGTCTACAGCGGCGTAGCCGCGTATAAATAAGATTCGCGAAGGTCGTCTCTCTCACTCTCACTCTCGGAGTTCGTTACACGTAAAATTAGTCGTCGCGTGTGGAAGCCCGCGCGAATTGCAAAGAGCCGATAGGTGGATGTACCTACAGAGTTTTTTTTTCGGCGCTTTGCCAGAAAACGGGCAAGAGGTGCGCGAGCTTGCGTGTGTTCATATATGTATGCGAGACTTGTGCGAGTGCGCAAGTCAGTCTCGAGAGATGCAATTGAGAGGCCGATGCAATTAAGAGGATGCGAGATAGGCGAGCGGTACACCCCCGGGAAGATGCACAAAAACACAAGTTGACCGACCACGGAAAGATGCCAGGATGAAGAACCAATTGTTGCCGTAATGTTGTTGCGAACAAAAAATCCTAATGCTATTTTTTTGTCCCGATGGTCAGTAATTTGTTATTAAAAACTGATGTCGTGTATTCGTTTTCTGGTGCTTTAAATTATTTTTTTCTTTCTTTCGGAAATTACTTGTCAAAACTTCTACTTTCAGGCTATATTTTTGTATCCTCCTGGCCTTTGTTTTTATTTCCTTCTGAAATTCGCATCGAAAAAACTCGTGTAATTTACCACTTCACCACGAGTGGCTGCATAGCTGAAAAACAAAATCTGTTTGTAGACCATTTTATTAGATTAATTAGGTAAAGATAAACACTTTTGAACTTGTTATTTTTTCGAAAAACACTTCATTTTCGAACTATGTGCGAGCGATTTAAATTTCAAAAAAATACCGTACACAGAAATTGCTCGTATCAGCAATTTTTCGACTTTAATTAAATCACTCGTAGCTCGGAAAAGAAGTGTTTACAAAAAAAAACATGACTATAAGAGTAAAAAAGTGTCTATTTTTGCCCTATCAATCTAAAAAAATGGTTGAAACATCAATTTCTAAAATTTTTATAATCGTGCAAGTTTTTTGTTAATAACAATTTACCACCACCAGGACGAGAAAATATCATTAGAACAAAAAAGTTCGCAACAACATGTCACATCGATCCCAATTGCTTTAATTCTGGCGTGGTCTGTCAACTCATTTCGTTTTGGGCATCTTTTTGGGGATGCGCCGCTCGCGTGTTCCATTGGGGGGAAAGCTTCGCTGTTTAATTGAGACGGATATGTATATATGGGTTCATAATTTCGTAAGTCTTTTTAGAACAGTGGACGTCGAATGATTCAGCGACCTGATGATTGGTGTGGCTTGCATTTTTTTTCTTTTAGCAATTATCTGCTGAATGTATGCTCAGCGATAAGGCGCGACTTAATGTTTAGCCGTTCCTTGAGTTATTGCATCATAAATAGATCATGGAATTGTTCAAGTTATTCATACCACACGAGATTGCGGGCGTATTCGGAAGCTATAACTTATCGTCAGATACGAAAGAATTATACCCATACGCCTATAAAACTAAATCACCGCGCCGACTCTCTTCGGTACACACACACACATTTGTGCAAAATTACAACGCAAATAAAAAATTATAAAAAAAGATTCCACTGCCAAACATCTTCGTCAGCCCCTCGCTAGAGCAGCTATCAACGGGATTGGAGGCAAACGACGCGCACAGGCGCGTGTGGCCGCATAACCGTTAATTCCCTCCATCCTGTCTCTCCGCGCACGCATATCCTATTCCGCGTGCTCTGGCATTTGCCCATAATAGAGACGCGCGTGCGCGCCGTAAATTCTTTTCGCGAGAGAATATCGCCCGCGCGTTATATGCGTCCGAGTGCCGCTTAAGCAGGTCACACTCGCACGAGATTTCAGTACACGCGTGTGTGTGCGCGGAGCGAGCCGGGCGGCGCTTTTTAATTAAATCGGTCGACGAGTGCACGCACGTGTGTATATATACGTATGTTTGCCTATGTGACGCGGGTGCTGCTGCTGCTGCTGCTTTTTCCGGGAAATTTAAATGGCAGGAAATTTGTCATGGTTAGAGTTGAGTTCGTCTGGGGGTGCAGTACGCGTGTAAAGGTGAGCGGGAATGGCTTTTTTCATGCTGGTTTTTTTTTACGTGGCAGGTTTAACTATTAATTCGAAGTTCAGGAAGTGGATTTGGATGTTTTCACGGAACGTTTCAATGTTTCGAAATATATTCGGTTAATTTTTTTATGAAGTGCGCGCGGTGCATTGCTTTAACAATTTGCGCGAATGACGGGTGCTAAACGAGTATTTAAATTAGCAGTAATTTAAAAAAAATTATTAAATTTTCAGCCTCATGATAAACAAACGTTTCTAGCGCAACACAAAAGCGTCAAACAAAGCTATATACTTGCTAATTTTAGTAAACTATTCTCGTTTGTCTATTTTCCGTTTCTTCTATATACATCACGCGAACGCATAAAGCGTCACAATTAAGCACCGACAAAAGCGGACACGACGACGACACCACGCCGAAAAAGCTACAGCGACCTTCGCTTAGCGCACCGAACCGACCGCACAATTCTCCATTCAGCTGCAGTAGTAGCACCATCGACAACGCCACTATAGCGCGCAACGAAATCCCCTTCGATCTCTCTCTCTCTCTCTCTCTCTCTCTCTCGCGAACAAACGCGCACCCGCCACCCGATTGTTTCACCCAGACACACAGGTATAGTCCACTCGCAATTAGCATTTCAATCGGGTCCTATATAACGTACACCCACTGCGCAAAGACACAAGAGGGGGAGCGCCTACATTAACAGTCGAAATATAAGCGCAAAACCGAGAGAGAGAGGAAAAAATCGCCGTCGTATTATATACTGCGTCGAGAGCGCTAAAAATAGCCCTGCAAAAACCCCCTCTGCCATCGAGGAAATTGCGAGTAGGGCAGAGAGTCGAGTGGCTGCTGCACACACACGCGTTTTATAATGGGATTTAAAAACGTCGCGCGTGTTTTCGCGCGGAATACAAGAGCAGCCCCCCGTGTGCAGCTGTTTTTCTAATAAAAGAATTGCAGCGCGCGCGCGTCGCTTTCGTTTTCGAAATTCGGCGCGTGAATTATAGCCACAGCGTTTGTGTATTCACGCGAAATTTAAATGCCGCTTTGGAATTGGCATATATACTCACACGTGATGCGCTGCCAGCGTGGTCGAGGCCTAATCGCGCCTCATCACCTATTTATACATTGCAGAGATACTGCTGTATAGACCTAGATTTCTTAATAATTGTCATAGGTGGCGATGAGCTATGATTTTTTACCTCAATTTATATGCCTCGTAATATGCGCGTGTACAAAGTGAACCAGCGGGGTTGTTATTCCAGCAACTAACTCTCGTCGGCTAACCGAGCCCCATTCGCGCTTCATACACACACACACATACATACCCTGGAGAGCGTCGAAATTAGACGCGGCGAAGGGCCGCGGTAATACCTTGCGCTCACGTAGAGACGGTTTATAGCGAATAGCAGGCCATTACGCGAGAGGTTGCGCTACGTGACCGCGCACACGTGCAGTCTGCGCGCAGTTTTGAGACTAAGCCCATTGCGCATACGCGTCGCCGCTGTTGCGTATCTACAGGCGCCCCCGTATGGCTTGCGAGAGTGTAGGTATATAGGCGAAAGGATGTTTTGTACGGGCGAAGTGTGTGCGTGATCGATTAGGAGGGGCCATTGACAGATGGCTTGGGGAGGGGAAGAGTGGGAGGTAAAGGATGGATGGATGATGGTGTATATTTGGATTGAAATTTTCGTGTGTCTGTGTCTGTGTCTGTGTGTGTGTATATACACATTGGGAGGTGATGGAGTGACCCAGTTGAGAGGGAGAAAGTGCGAGCGCTGCCGAGAAGTCTTTTTTTTTTGCTTCTTCACTGAAAAGTGCGCGCGTAGGCACATTTTCTACTTAATAGCGATGATTTATGGGGCGACTAGATTATATTGGGTTTACTTTCCAGCCGCGGAGAGTTTTTTTTTTGTTGCCGTGAGATGTTTGCGCGCGCGCGCGCGTGTGTGTGTATCTGGGTCAGAAAGTGGAGTTTAGGGTAGGATACGTGAATTATCAGCGACGAGTGTACAGTTACAATATTCGTGTATTTTTTTTCTTTTGCGGGAGATCGTGCGTGATGTATATAGTTGGTATACCGGTTCGTTAAACGATTTTGCATAAATTGAAGCGGATGAGTCAGGATTGTAAAATGTACGACATTGTTCTCTTTTTTCGTTCATCATAGACTGCTCCTAGCTGTAAGGATATACATGAGAAAGATCACGTATACGTCAGCTGTAGATGATAATCGCAGGTTCAGTTGTTCGTGTACCAAGGAATGTTGAATTATTAGTTACGGGTGTGATCGAAACATTAATCCCGGGTGTGATCAGTCCGCGGTGTCGGCAAGGAATGTAAAACGTTACGTACGATGAAGTGTGTCTGCAAGTGCAACGGCTAATGGTGATTGTTATCGGTGAATGTTTCATTGTGAAAAAAAGCAGCAGCAGCAGCAACGATTAGAATATTCAGTTCGATTCGCGCTCCCGACTGCATTATTTATGATCGGAATTAACATTTTATCAGTGATTTTTTTGTCAGCTTAACTGCGCGTGCCGCCGCGCGTTTTGTTTTCGTTTTGTTATATGTTGCCGGTCGTGTGTCACATATATTCATACGTTTAAATGAGATTTCGCGCTACATTTGTCAATGGCTCTCATGTATTTTTTCTCAGCTCGTTCATAATACCGAGCTATACACATTGTTATTTCAGTTTTCATTTTTCACTTTTTACGGCGCTAACAAGACAAGCGCGGGAACACTGGAAATACATTTTTACGCCGACGATTTTCCGCTTGGGAAAATTATTTTTTCTTTTTCCCTCTTCTTCGCAATAATTTCTATATTACTATGCCCCACGTGAGGTGATTATTTATCCCGCGCAGTTTTATTTTCGCGCGTTAATCTTTTCGAAAAGAAGAAAAAAACACGTTCGTTTCAGGCTTATTTTTGTTTTGTCTCTCGACCAAAAAAATGCTGGCTTAAATAAGAGCCGCGCACGCGAACCAGAGAGGTAAAAAATATTTATAAACATCGTCGAAGCGTGCCGAAATTTTAAACCCCACCCCGAACTATAATTACACTTGGAGAAGAAAAATTCTCCTCCTCGACATTTGTAGGTTACAACAGTATTTTCAATTTCCAGAAGAAAAGAGAAGTTAAAGCGCGCCCATTTGAACTCGAAATCGAGACCATTTTTTGAGGACCGAATTGGCTCCACTTCTCTTTCTATCCTTAAAAATGGATTCAATCTTCGAGCTCAATCCCGCCCGTAAAGAAAAGTCAGGGCGCAAAAACTCTCTCTCTCTAGGAAACTTTTCCAATCGTCCCTATCCCCATGAAACTTCTAAAACAAAACACGAGCAACAAACATTTGCCCAGCCATGTAACCCTCCACTCTCTCACCCACCTTAATCCCATCAACTTCGCCACCTCCTCGAAAAAAAAAGAAACAAGCCCCCGTACCTCACTCCAGAGCGGGCGCTGACAACAATGCCCCTCGTTTAGCAACAATCACTTAGCCCCGCTAACGACGCTCGAGTCGTCTCGCAATTAGCCTCGCCACTCCGACAATAATTTTTCTCCGCGTACGAAATTTCGCTCTCGCATAACGAACGTTCTCGACTCGCGCGCGCTAATTATCGCGGGGCAGGGAGGGACTACTCTCCGCTCTCTCTTTCGTATGCGCGACGGAGGCGGCGGACGTGTCGCGAATTTCGGCCGGCGGAGGAGGAGCAGCAGCAGCAGCTATACCGATTAGGACATCGATTTCCGGCCGCGTTAGCCTCTATATATGTATAAATGGCCGTATAATTTCCTCCGTACGTGCCGCGCACTGCTGCTGCTTAGCCTCCGGGCGATCACGTAATCGGCTTTTGAGGAAGGCGTGTGAGTCTGTGTTTCATTTTTTGCGGAGGAGGTGGAAGACTAGAAGGGGGAGAAAGTGAATTTTTTTTCCTTTCTCATGAGGTGATTTGAAGAATGCACGCGGAGGCCTTGCAACCGTGCGATTGGTAAATTCACGTTGCAAGAGAGAGAGAGGGAGGGAATTTGATATTCGTGTTTCGTGCCGGCGGAGTGGTTAATGGAATTTGATAAAATCAAATGGAAGTGAAATTGTGTCGATGAATTCGCCCGATAACGCGAATTTCAAATCTCTCTCTGCGGGTATGTGTATAGTAATGAGTGACGCGCGTGTGACGTGCTGCTGCTGCTGCACGCTGTGTGTATACTCGGAGAAATCGATAAAGTTGTACTAGAAGCGCTACGCTCGCGGATACTTTATTCGTCGATAAACAGTTTTTACGATTTTTCAAAGGCTCTTAATGACGAAATCAAAAGTGTTAAAGTGAAAAGATTACGAGCGCGCGTATAAGAGAGAAAGAGATCCTGAAATAACACGTCTCATTAGCGCTAATACTTTATTTGATTTAAAAGACGTCGCTGCATATATGATGGAATGAAAGATTACGTGGCTCGTTTGAATAATCCATGCATGGCTAAGTGACTCTGTACACAGAGCGCGGACGGGGAATATATATATGCGCGCGGCCTAGAAAATTGTAAATAAAATTCTATACTTAGAAAATTTCTCTCTCTCTCTCTCTCTCTCTCTTGCTCCCGGCTAGGCAGCCGCAATGTGAAAAAAATCTGTATCGAACACGCCATAACTTATCGCACTTTCATTACCGCGCGCGCGGCAATCAAAAATCCACGTCAACGAAGAAGAAAACGAGGTTCCTTTTTTTTTCCTTTTATACTTTTGACGAATGAGACCGCAAAATATCCGCGACGCCTTCCAGTCGGAAAACGATAATACGAAAATTGCCGAGTTACAGTGCAGCGTGTATTGTAGTCGCGCGAGGAACAAAACAGCGTCGACGAGGAAGAGAAGAAAAAAAAACAAGAGACGGAGGGAGAGAGAGAATTGAAAAAGCCGTCGGCTATAGGAGCACTGTCCGGCTAACAATGAAACAATTGTCGTTAATTAAGCGCTCGGGACTAATAAAGGTTATTATCATTCTTGCGGGGCTGTGTATCGCGCGACTGCGAGCGGCGCGTGCTACACACTCACTTTGTTTCAATTTGCGTGAACGCGACAAATGTCAAATTTATCAATCAGAGACTATGGCCCTTATCGAGAGTTCGTTGTTGTCGTTGTTGTTGTTTTTTCTTTGTCTTACGTGACTAATGTTTACGCCCGCGATACACACGCGACAGCTGAGAGAGTAGGTTAAACCCCGAAAACACTCGGGCGGGGGAGCGCGTGTCGTTTTATTATTGTCTTCTCCGGCCATTAATCAATCTCTCTATACACCATCTAAATTATCACTCACGAGAGAGAGGCGCGCGCTCGTAATAGAGGAGGAACTGTACACGCGCAATCAGCGCGAGCATTCAGCGCGCGGCACGGAGTATTATAAATAAACAAAATGCACTCACGGACGATTAATCTTGAGCGCGCTTCCTGCTCATTAGCGCCGATGGAGAAAAATCTGAATGCGCGTTCGTTAAACTCTCGCGAGCGAGCGAGCCATCTTTGTCGAAAAGATATATAAGATACGAGTCCAACGAACCGGCGCGCGCTCCTTTTCTTCCGCAATATATTTTTCCTCTTTTTTCTTCGCTTTCAATTAAGACGTACACGCGGCGCGTCCGTTTTTAATTGCACTGTCATCTCTCTGCTGAGGTCGAACTTCTTTTCGAGAGAAGAGCGACCTGCTGCTGCTGCTACGTCTTTAATTGGGTCGCGCGAAAAGTTGGAAGTAGTGTATATATAAGTCGGAGGAGGGGAGAAAGTTTGCGGGGGTTCGTTTTGACGAGCCGCGGGGATGTGGTGTATAGGTGTAGGTGTATATATCGACTGCGCGCCGCAGGGGAAAATTGATTTAAATCGAGCGAGCGAGCGACGATGATAAAAGTGACAGTCACGCCACCGGGGGCATTAGGGAATTAACACTTATACCTTTCGCGCCAGCGCGGTGATTGATCTCACTGCTCTGCTACTTCGGTTGTAATAATGAGTAATATGAGTCTGAGCGTTGGGGTAGGTTGGCTCAAGGTTAACTTCCGTGAGTTATCGTAAGTTTTGATTTATATATTTAATAAACTCTTTGTGATTAAATGGATATTTCTGCGTGGCGAGCGAGTGTATCGCTGATTTGTAGTTTATTTACTTTCTTCGTTATAATTATGAATGATTTTGTCTATATGTCTACCAGATTACCACCAACCTAACCTCACATACGCGCGTCAAACCCGCAACGACATTCAGAAATCCCCGTATTATTACGCAACCGCGCGCTCTTCACCCCACCGCCTCCCGCAAAAGAAAAAAAAATCCCACGCTTGTCCAAAATCAATAACCATCGTCCTATCCTACACTGCTCTGCGCCCTCAAGGACGGCGGCGGCGCCCGAAAAAACCTTACCTCAGTCGCGCGCGCCACTCCCAAAACTTATACGTATATATATACGCACACGACATCGGGGGAAAGCTGAAGATAAAAAAAAAGGAGCATCGCGAGGAACCATTCTCCCTCTCCCTTTCCTCGCATCAGCCTCTTTCACGCGGAAAGAGAGCCGCCGCCCGCGTATAACACGCACGCGGCCCTGAATCGCCGGCTCAATGTCGAGTGAAGGCCGTCGAACCTTTCTCCCGCGCTTACCGCGTGATGTCTGAGACGTGTATATATATATACGTGACTCGGCCGTCTTATAACGTTTAGACCGCAGGCACCTGCGCCCCGGGCGGTGATGAGGTGTGTGTGTGTGTGTATGCTTCCGGTTTCTCTCTCTCAAGGTGCGCGAGCGAGGTCTCGTGGCGCGGGTTCGTATTGTTTCGGTGTTTCGTTTTATTTTTTTAGTGGGGAGGTGCGGGGTGGTGCAAGAGGATGCTATGAGCCTTGGGACGGAGGAGCGGTTGGAACCGTACTGCGCGACCCGAGTGAATGAACTCGCGTTGTATGGTGGCGTGAGTCCGAGTGAAAACTGTAAGAATATATAGATTTTTCTTTTGGTTTGGGAAAACTTTGATTTATTAATATCCACGTTCATCAATATTGAAAACTGCTTTGCATTATTCACAACCGCGATGTCTTAATAGACGACGGTTCTCAGAAAGGAAAAACTTTCGGTCGATCGACTCCCAACTTCCCAAACATTTACGCAATTCCGGGACCTCGTTTCATCCGCACAATAATTCGAACGATTTCTGGGAACTTCCCGAACGCGCACACGCGGACTTTAACTTTCCGTTGCAGGAACTCCACCCGCGTATACCTATAATACACTCGCAAAAAACGCGCCAAACGGTCTCCCGCTATCCAGCAAATCGTTGCTTATAGGCGCTCGCGCCCGCGGGGAATCCCAAATGTACGCGCGCGTAAACTCGAATCGCGGATTCCACGTGCGTGCGTGCAGCTATCTCGAGGAGTAGGTACAGACCGCGCGCCATTGTGTCTCTGGAATTTCGCACGTGGTGTGTAGAGCCCCCGAGGCGCTCCCGTTTTATATTGCGCGCGTCACGTTTTTGATGGGGCCGAGCGACTGATGTCGTTCCGGGTGCGGTTGGTATTATATACCTGCGTGTGTATACGGGTTCGCGGCTATAAGGAAGTATCGCCAGAGGTGAATATTCGCGGATGTACGCGCTCGTCCTCGTCTCTCTATGTGTGGATATATTTAAATTAACGACATATTTCGGGGCGTTTTTGCAATAATGCGTTGACGATATGTATAAAACCGCGCGCGCGCGCTAAAAATATCTCGAGACGCTGTCTTTCTAGGTCAACGTCTCGCAGACGCGCGGTTTAATAAAATTTCTTATACCGCTCGTAAAGAGCGAGCGCCTCGGAAAATTTTACGGTGTGCATGTATATATATGGGGGGGGGATGACGACGACGAGTTCGACGCGAAAATATGCGTCAGACGCGCGCGAAACAATCTCGCGCGAATGGTCATTGCGCTGTGAGAGTGGACTACGTGTATATACTTGCAGACGTTATGGCGGTGTTTATGTACGCACGCGGAGGAAAAAAAAAGATTGGGAAAACATCATCACGGGGGGCTATGGCCGATCCCCGAAAATCGAATGTTAATTGACCGAGGATATAGAATGAAAGGTTTATTGCGAGTCGTGTATAGTAGTATAGTAGATAGTATTTCGGGATGGGATTTTTTTGCGCGCGAACCGGTATTTCGGGTATATATATTTTACATTTTTTCAATCGTCACGATGGCGATATGGTCGAGCAGCGCGGCTTTCCTTATTCGGGATGAACTTGCCCGCGAGGATCCGAGTCACGCGGGCATCTGTCATAATTATCGAGGTGATATATGCCGAAAGAAAGTTGTGTAACGTCAATAAAGCCTGCCAGCTTCATCATTCTCGATTAAATCAATTACCGAGATGTGAGAGAGATAGAGATTCTTCTCTCTTTTCGAAATCGGCGCGCACGTGACTCTGACGAATATATTTCGTTAACGCGCTCATGCGGGCGTTCTATTTTCACGCGTGCGATTTGCACTAATCGCACAGTTTTTCTCTCGCACGTGTAGTAGAGACGAGTGACTATATATACGTAAATCAACAGAGACGAGGTAGATTGATTTAGGCGCGAGAGAGCTAAACGCTAAATTTAACTCCCCTAATCTGCATTGCAAAGGCTCGCGCGCGCCACGTGGCGTGTGTATATCGTATTTCCAGCCTAATTTGCTATCTTATTTGCGCGAAAATAAACGCACACGCGAGAGTTTGAAAAAAGACACTCCCCACCGCCCGTCGCGCGTTCCTTATCGCCGCCGGAAGTTGGCAAACATACGCTCGTTGAAAAATTGATTCCGATGATGATGACGATGTGATGCGCGATATTTAATGCAGGAAGCGCCGTGTGTGTACGTATCCTTAGCGAGCGTGTTTACAAATAAAACTCGAGCTCCCGCGGCCCGATAAGATTATTATAATTGCACGTATAATAAAGCACGATTATACAATCTTAATTGAATTACGTCGATTCAGCCGACGTGAATTAACATTTTCATCCTCGTTTTTATACAGCGCTAAATCAATCCATTTTCCGACATCTCGCTTTTTTTGTTGTTGCAAAAGTCAAAAAAGAACGGGACTAGGTATACATAAACGAGAAACGTAAAAACCACGTGCATATTTCACCTCGCCGCAATTCCAGCTAAAATTCTCTTTCACCTCTCTTTCGCCGCAACGATCCGTTCCGCAAAAAA
>JAPYZP010002523.1:0-15055 GCA_030522985.1 Torymus sinensis
GAGAGAGAGAGAGAGAGAGAGAGAGAGAGAGAGAGAGAGAGAGAGAGAGAGAATGTGTATGTATGATAGAAATATTTTGTAAAAATTAAGAAACATTAATTTAATGTGTGTTTATCCACATTAACCCTAAGATGACCGGCATCAGGGATACATGATCGTTCTAAAAAAAAACATCAAAAAGATATCATATATCATGGATTGACCTTGTGTGAAGTATCGATCGTGGGCTTTCCGGCCCTCTAAACGTTGAATTCGTGTACCGAGATTTAAAAAATTATTTTGCAAATTTAGCAATGTTTCAATGTTAAATAAAATTATTTCTCCATTACATGAAAAGGGATCGCTTTCCCAGATCAATAAGTAAAGAAATAGTTTGTTTTCGTATTGCCAGTACAAGTGTATGAAAAGACGTAAAAGATGCAATAGTTGTGAAAGACATTTCTCTATTTTTAAAAACTATATTTATCACTATGCATCGTATGAACATTCACTGCCTGAGTGAGCGCAATCAACATGAGCTTGCAAAATAAATTTCAAGGAATTACGCGGCTAGGCTAAATCGAGAGAAAGAGATGGCGAAACAAGTGCTCGAAGAATAAAGAGAATAAAAAAAAGCGCCGAGCCGATAGGTATATATGTCCCTCGCACGGCGCTCGCTCCGATTCGCCACAGATCGGCAAAGCCACCAGTCAGAGAGCCGGCGCGCCTGTCGCGCCCATGACTTGCAACCATGCCAGGCTGTACATCGACTCGTGGGCAACGCGTGAGTGGATATGTTTTCCGCATAATCGAGCGAACGATAGCTTGTCACATATAGACGGACGTCATCGCGGCAGCGACAGTAGTAGTCCGCGTGGTGTGTGTCTGGGTTCGCGGCGAGACGATTGGCCGGAGCTTTCGATGCCTCCTCACGCTGGCGCACGTGATAGCGCCGAGCAATTAGTCGCTGCGACACGTTTTTCATGAAGCGCAGCCGACTGCCAGAGTCGAGAGATAATGCGTGATCGCGTGAGTCGATAAGCCGCCCGCCGAAGTATGCACATGGATATACCGAGAAAAGCGGCTAATCCGCGCGCTCGCGCACGTGTGTGTGTGTTTACGCGTGGATGCTCGTCTACCGGGAGCGTGTACTCAATATACAATTAGGAGGAAAGCAAGAGCAATTGTAACTGAAGAATCTTTATAGATGCTAAAAATATTCCTTTTTCTGGCAAACAACTTTATACTGGAATTTATTGCTGATGTAATGTGTCGGCGTGAAGTTGCGAAAATTATTGTAAATTTTGTTTTTCATTCAAATATTATTTTACGTTATACATAAACAGCTTCTCCACAATAACAAAAAAAAACAGAAATTATTATAAATTTTGTTTTTCATTCAAATATTATTTTACGTTATACATAAAGAGCTTCTTCACAATAACAAAAAAAAAACGAACAAAATGCAGCTTAAAAATGTTTATTAAGAGATTCAATATAAGACTTGAAAATTTTTAAGACAAAATTGCATTTATGTAAGAGTGGGTGGGTGTGCATATAAAAGTATAATATCATTTGGGGACCTGCAATCCGATTTTAACTCACCAACCGATAAGGCTTAATCTATTGTACAGTCTTCGATGAGCCTTTTAAATGCAAGAACATTTTTTTTAATTACTCAATTTTTTATTATTTTAGGATAAAAAATTAAGTTTCTATATTTGGTTTTCCGATTTTTTTAATACAATAAAGCTAAATTTCTTAATTCTAAATCGTCTATATTTTTTGAACAATTAAAATGTCATCTTCAATTTTTTTTTTAAGAAGGAAAATGTTGCACTTATAAAGTATTTAAATTTGCCACAATTTTAAGAGATGATCTTTTTACTTCTTTATGAGAAAAAATCTTCTTTATAGATCAATGTATGTGCCTAACACTTAGTCGGCATAAAAATATATTTTCATTATCGAACGATAAGTAATAAAAATAAAAACTAACCAATCATGATGAAACTTTGCTCAAGGGTAGTCTTTTTTATCTTCAGAGTTTTCTAGATCTTTAGCAAAATCTATTTGATATTTTTCAGAATTTGCAAACGATATTATGTATTAAGATGGTCTTAGAAGTATAAATATGGTGCCCCAAACCGTTTAAAAAAATATTTCAAAATATCATTAGTTATACCTATGTACTAATTATATACTATAAGGAGGCAATATTTCTGATAAAATTACCCAATACATTATCTCTAGGCCTATTTTACCCATAGATATTGTATTTTTAAGATTTTTACTTTGTTGTAACTTTGTGAAGACAAAACTCGATGGATTTACATGGAACAGGGCCTAAATTATTTGAGATGTATCCAGTTATGGGCCAACGCTCCGAAAATATAATATTTTTTGAGCAATTAATTTTAAAATCAGAAAAATGAGAAAAAATCTAAAAATTTCTTAAAAACAAGCATTTAAAAATGGTTTTTAGCTTAAAAAATACTTAATAAAAAAATTTAACATATCCAGAGCTTAGCCCCATAACTGGATGCATTTTAAGTAATTTAGGCACCGTCCCATTAAAATTCATCAAGTATTATAGCTTCACAAAGTTACTACAAAGTCAAAATCTTAAAAATGCGATGAATAAAATAGGCCTAGAAATTATGTCTTGGGCAATTTTATCAGAAATTTTGCCTACTTATAGTATATAATTATCACGTATAACTAGTATACATTATATTTTAAAATATTTTTTTAGGTGGTTTGTGGCACCTATATTTATACCTCTAAGACCCCCTTGACTTTAAATTTGTAGAAGCTTTATTATCAGGTATAAGTATTGCAAGTACAACATTTTAACGAAGTAGCAATATAATTAGTTTCTGTAATATTCTTTCAAAAGTTCTTTCGTTCAATGGTTCGTTACATTTCGAGCAATAAAGTGATTCAGGCCATAGTTTAGCCGTTGAATAACTACATTGTGAATGAAGAAAATAAAAGATAACTTTTAAGGTGTGACAATAGCAGCAAAACTCCATTCCTACAACAATAAGAAAATGTTAATAGTGAAATTTCACAAAATATTTATGATACCCAAATATTCCCTTCGCTGTTTTAATACATTTTTCAAGGTGAAATGTCTTAGTGTGAGAAAGTAAAAAACTATAATCAACATTAAAGAACACAAGATTTTGTAACACTCTAAAATGAACCTAATAGTTTATTAATTATTAAATTTTAAATATTTATTATTCAGGTATAACATCAATGACCAATTGATGGTCCTCTTAAGTGGAATTACGAGCAGACATAACATACATATCGCACGCTGTTGAACACAATGATAAGATTTTATTTTACTGACAGAACACAGCTTTTATTTGTCTTTGTTGATAATACAGTTTTTTGTACAAAATTGTATGTGAAGATTAGAGAGTTTATATTACGACGATATAAACCACTGATTACTTAGCAATTAAAAATAATTACAACTATTTCTTTATTAGAGTTATTATACTATTATTTTACTTGTTATATGTAATTATCATCTCATTTGGATTTGAATCTTAATTAAGTAAATAAAAATGTCTACTCTATATATAATACTCATTAATTATAATAAATTTAAATAAAGCGTGAATAAATAGCTGATGTCTCTGTTTTATCCCGATATCATCAATACATACATAATTGCTTATACACATACACCACACACACACACACGCTCACACACACAAACATACACAATACACACATACACAATACACACATACAGACACGCATACACACACAAAACTCACACCACACACACACACACACACACACACTTCTTATCAAATGAATACATGTCATGAGTTTCAAAGTTCATCATTTTATTATATTTAAAAATTCCCTATTTTAATAATGGGATGCAACTAAATTTCTGCTTGAATTAAACTGTTATATAAGCGACTTGACTATATAAAAAATATTGGATTGCAACTAATTATTTATAGGGTTTTCATAATAAATAAGCGATATTAGATAATTTTGCAAATAATTTTGATGCCCCCTAGAGGAAGCTTTGTAATAAATACTATTTGTAATATTTGTAATAGTAAAAAAAAAGTTTTGACAAAATATGGTAAAAATGTTGTTTAGCACATTGGGAATCGAAATACACTATTTTTAGAAAGAGTTCGTATACAAATGCGCGTGTGACTGTGTATACGCTGATATCTCATGATTTACTCAATCGGTTTTAACCGGACAGGGCTCATGTTTTTCGATTTTTCTTACGCAATTGGGGTGAATATCCCCTTTTTTGTCAAAGAGTAGATCTTATAATGAATATGTACTGATATATTTACAGCATAAACTTGAACAATACCTGGCGCGAAATATAAGCAGGTTTTGCACTTAAATATCCTTACTATAGGAGAGTGTCAGGCTCCTGAATAACGGATTGGTTTCAAACTTTACAATATTTTTTAAGACGTTAAAATATATAGGAAAATTTGAAATAACTAAACCTTTATAGGAAGTAGCGACAATACTTATACTTGCCTTCCGAGAGCTCCAGCGCTCTTTGATATTTATTTATTTATTTATTTATTTATTTATTTATTTATTTATTTATTTATTTATTTATTTATTTATTTATTTATTTATTTATTTAACCAGAGTACAAATACAAGTAATTATAATCTTCATACACATAATAATATATTATAGATACAACAATACTTCCTATAGAGATATAATAAGTAATAAGTTAATATATATACAATATATATAAGGAATATATATAAGGAAGGATAATACTAATCATAGAAATTATACCATTTATAAGAGATTATTGGATATTTCTAAACACTAATCGTTTATGATTAGTATTTGTATAATCTTGGTTTTGCCAATTTCAAACATTTAGCCTTTTTAGAGATCTTATTAGAATCTATTCAATTTGAATAGATACAAGATAAAAATTAAGAATCCAATAGTACTACAATAAAACGTGTATCTAAAAAATAGAAAGATAATGAAGGTAGTTTCCAGTAATTTTGAAAAGTTACACTTATCTCTTCATCATAATTTTCGAAAATGAAGGAAAATTGTAACTAGACATAAATGAGATAAAGTCATTACTGTAAATTATCCGAAAATATGTTCTACGATATTGATCATATATAAAACTCATGCAAGGAAAGGTTTTATATTTATAAAAAGAGAAAGGCTACTAACAATAGACCTTCGAAAATTATAGTTAATGAGATTTGTCTCCTAAGATAGAGGTAACTTGATTTGTTAAAAATTTATTAATTATAATTATAAGAATAGACATATTAATTTTAATATTTTCTAATTAATATGCGCTAGTAGTTAAAAAACTAAATTTACTGTATATCAATTGGTACAAGAAACTCGAAAAGTATGTTCATCAAGATTTAGTTTCAGCTCGTTTAATTCAATTTGCTTCAAATTTAATTGAAAAGCGGAATCCTCCGTAAGAGTCTGCATTTATACGCATGCAAATGTCTCGTCGTTCATGGAGAAATTCTCGCGGCCCGGATAATGACATTTCATGTTTACAATCGTCTTAGGAACAACATTGGGCATGTTGCAACACACCAGCTTGTTTACTCAGCAGATTGCCGCGCCGCCTTTTGCGATTTCCGTGACATTCGATTTACGCACGCGCCTGCGATTGAGACGATTTGTCACTTTTTTATTGCCAATGGAATAGACGATCCTTTTTTTCGACTACGTTATTTTAATCGCATTATGAAAAAATGCAATGCACTTATTTGAAAATCGACATACATCACGTAGTATTAGCTGCACATTCGTCGTACTCTGCTTATCATTCATTGGAATCGTTTCATCAATTCAAATTGTGGCTATATCGTTACATGTTGATTGTTAAGCACTTTTAAAAGCTATATCTATTTTGACTTAATTGAAATGAGAAAAAAATCGCTATTGCATAACACTGTTATTACTAGATACTATCAAAGACTTGTAAATTCCTTTAGAAGTGTTAAAAATTATATTTTTAAAAATTTATAAATAATACCAATACTATATAATTGTACAATATTTATATTATATATACAACTTTTAAGTAAGAAGAAGATTGGATTTTAATTATATATGAAATTCAATCAATAATGTTTTTATGAATAATCCATTTATTAATCTATAATATAGCGAAAAAAGATGCGTTATTTGTGAATATTCCACGGTGCATCTTATCAGAAAACAGTGTTCACGACAACATACGTTTGAAATTTACCATTGTTTTGTCAGTGCCATTACGTAATCCATGTTGTACGATTCCAGTAGGAAGGCGTCTTTCTATCCTGACAAGCAACTGTCGTGCTTTATTTATTTGCATAGATAACAAATTTAAGCATGTTACGTGAAACAATTTTGATTTCAACACTGTTTTCATATGCAAGGATGAATTTACAACGCCTAGAATCGATTAGATATAGATTAGTTGAAAATTAATTTACTACGGGATATATGGCTATTTAAAATACTTGTTATTTTTCTTATTTTCATTCTTTTGAATTGTTTGTGGATTTCAGAAAAATTATTGAAAAATTTCCAAGTATCTTGTCCACAATAAAGATCTTGAACTTCTCATCTAATCTACAGTGATTAAAAGTTTGACGTGCATGGATAAAGCTTTTGATTGATATGGAAAAAGAAAAGCTCAGCGATCATCAGATTCGGTTAATTAAGAATGGAATATTATATATCGCTAAGGAATATTATATAGCGAGAGTGTTGACGCTCGCAGAGAGGAAGCCGCGATCTCCCGCGTCGATAGCGTAGCGGCGAACAATTCGCCAATATTAGTCACACGCAACACCATTTCGTCAAGGCTCTGCGGATGTAGTTTACTTAACCGTAATATGTCCTTTTTTAAGAATATGCTATTTTTGCTTGTGTCTCGAAAGTATCTTGTTACGCTTAATTAATTTTAAAGTGATGACTTCCCAATGTGATATTAATGAGAGACGAAAATAGTTCAAGATGATATATTTGCCAACATGTGATTGCTGTTTGACGTATACTATCAAATAATTGCTTAATACAGCTTTTAGATGTTGTGTAATTGAATCCGATTGGCGAATGTTCGTTTTACTTATCCAACAAATTTAAATATATTGAAAATAAATTTTATTACATCGCTCTGTAGTAAGTAAAAATGCTGAATTTTTTGAGTGTTTTTCTCGTCTTACAAGGAGCCCCCGTATAAGTTGCCCCAGACCCCTTTATACTTGGTGTGGCGGGGATACAATGTACATATGATCGTTAAAAATCGAAATCCTTAGGAAATTTTTGTCCAGTTATCGATTTTGAGGACTTCAACTATTTTTTAGCAAGTGTATTTTTATGAACTAATTAGGTACAAAGTGACAAATAAAATTTAGTAAATAATTATTGAAATATTTAATAATGCTGACTTTTAACTTGGATCATATGGCCAATACAACCTTAATAAAAGTGTAAGTAAAAATAATTTTCATTGATTCATATTTTATTCAAACCCGACTCAATTTTGAAATTTAATATATGCCATGGTATGTATGGTATACTGTAAAAATAATAGTTGATAATTGCATTTAGCATAACAAAATACTATTAATGCTGCATTGAATAACATTGTTCGTTTAATGGAATAAATAAATATTTCATCTGACATCTACCTTTAACTATGGAATTGTTTTTGCCTCCCAAAGTAAGAAGATGAACGAATCAAACTTTTATTAAAGTATTAATATGGCTTCTATCTAACAACACTTCTTAAGGTGGTTCTATGGCCTAAAATAGACCATTCTTTTTCATGACTTGTTTATATATTGCATAGTGGGAAACGATATAGTATAATAGACTGGTATTTCAACTGAACAACATTTTTCAAACAGAATTTCAATATTTATAAAGTAGATATAAACAATTGAAAAAATTATTCAACAAATCCCTTTTAATCTTTTTTATTTTTGCTCCGATTTTAATTTGGAAAGGCTCATTTAATCTTTGTGAAAATTTGAAATTTTATTAGAAGGTATCGTGGGGCGAATTAAATAATTTTTAAATCCTGGAATATGACAGGCAATTGTTTAACTGAATTTTATGAAATTCAATATCAGATTCGAACGACATACTGAAATTCTGTTTAAAAATTTTTTTTCAGTTACTTGAAATACCAGTCTATTATACTATATTGTTTCACACCATGCAATCTATAAACAATTCATAAAAAATGGTCTTTTTTGGACATAGAACCACCTTGAATTTAAAATAATTAATTTGGCTTCTTATAGAAAAAGATTTAAGAATCGTGTTATTATTTCAAATATTAATTTGTATGCATTGCAGCACCAACATTTATATTCGAAAAAACTGTATAGGGGACGTTACCGGTCAACTCTTCAGTATTTACAATATTATGTATAAAATGCATAAAATCAATCTACAGTTTAGCTATTCATATAACTGATGAATATCAAATATTATAGTTTTCTGTTTTATCTACTAATCCTTCGTCGATCACAATGAAATCTTCCTCACCGACGTGTGTATTCATTGTGCACATTACGCATTAGCTTTTCGCAGTAACCGCTAGATTTCGGGCGAGTGTTCTTTACGCACACCTGACGAATACTTTATTGTGCCGAACTTTTTTGAAATTATCCAATGAGATTGTCGATGCTATGGGAATCGACGAATAAAATGGTGGAATTCCAAAACGTTTGACGATTTAAAATTTTTATTGAGTTTATATAAATATAAATATGTAATAATAAGAAAAGCTCTTTATAAGCGTTTCCACTTCAAACATAAACTGAGATAATATGAATAATTTTATGATATATTTTAATGTTAACACCGACTAGTATCTACATTTTAAAAAGATATAATCACAAAATTTTCTATAAATAATTAAGATATATAAGCAAATACATAAAATGGTATTTTATATTTTAAAATATTACCTTAAAAAATGATGTTAAAAACGAATATATCTTTACATTGAAAAAGCATTTGAAGTCAAACATGTCGATCACAATAAATTTGAAAATTCAGACCCTCAAATAGTAATATCATCAGACCACCCTACAGCTTATCCTTCAATTGTCAAATCATCGATTAAAATGTAGTCTCTCCCCATGTTGCTCTCCTCTTAGCGCTGAAACCACTCCATCAAGATTCGTACAAGTACAGCTGGAATCGAAATTGTCACTCACCCCGGCTACATCAACTGCGACATCGAAGCGCGAAACCTTCGTGTAGAAAAAAAATTTAAACGGCAAGTCATATAGAGAGGGAGAGAGACAGAGAGAGTAAAACGGCGGCGCCACATCGTGTAGCGCAATTCACGCACATCTGTCTCCCTCTCTTCGCTATTCAGAAAGGGGCATATCGCGTACATGTGCATGTACACTATGAGCAGCCCGAGCGAAAAGTATAAGGTACGAGGGAGCTAGAGAGCTAGAAAGAGAGGGAAAAAGGTGAGAGAGCAATGGTATAACACGTTATAGCCAGCAGGCGCGCTTCTTCGCTTTACGAGGCGAAAAAGCCAACGGCGGCCGAGAGCGTAGCGCATTTTGTTCCCCGAGTATAGTGCACGCGCGTGCGCTCCATGTGCGGTCTCCTGCGCGCTGCAGCAGTAGGCCCCAAAGCACAAGAGACCGAGAGAGGGAGAGCCAGACAAGGACATCTTACTACCGCACGCACATACCCATATGCACAAAGTGGTGCAGACGTCGCGTGCATTGTGCCCTGCCCTTAGCACGCCCGATGCAAACTATTTCGAACTCGATTTCGAACCGTTTGAGTTTTAAGTGAAAGGAGGGGTCGAGGATATGGATGTTGTAATGAAAAGCCATTTTTCATTGTCACTTTTTGATGCGTTTCTTTTATTATAATTAATTGTCATCGTTCGCTGGCCTTGTTTCAGCACACAGCAACGCTGAAAAATTAAATTATAAACTTTTAAACTAAAATTAAATTTTATATTGCCAAACTTGTTGGTGCAAAGCCTACTTTTAGCTTTTATACTAAACGTCGGCGTTGATATAACAAGATATTGTTTCTTAGTATTTTGGTTACGCCTTATACAGATTCGTATCATGTTTTGTACTTAAATGTAATGGAATAGTTTTGGTTGCTTATATAAATTACACATTTGTTCAACTTATGACATTCATATAAATCAGATTGTATGCTTCGCTGCGCTATCGCATCAGAGGCCCAAGCTTAAAGTAAAAAGTGAGGTTTTAGATTATGATCAGCTACTTTGAAACTACCCAAATACCAACATTAATCCCTTACGTCATAATCTATGACAACCTGCAGGATACGGGGCCCTTCTTAAGTCCTAAGGATCGAGACGTATCTTCAAAAGTATTTGACGAATGGTATAAATGATAATTTAAATTAGTCTCATTTCGGTGACCCGTTCCTTCATAGACTGTATTTTGGGAATAATTTTATCACAATTAATGAAATATTAAATATTAATACATTGATCAATATATTATAATATATACATATGGATAAATTGTCATTCATTATTATAATTCTATTAGTATACATTAAAACAAAATATTTCTTCTATTTTTGGATATGCTCTGTAAAAAGTTTTCCCGTCAGAGGTTTCCCCAAAAAGTACATTCCAGCCATACAAAGCACATGTATCAGAAGTGCGCGTGTAAGCTTAAAAAAAAAAAGAATTTCGAGTGGATGAATACCTAATCCTGGACGTAAAACTCTTGTAGACTATAACGAACGCGGACTCACGTGCGAGTGTAACACACGAATGGGAGTCAAAGTCGCGCGTGAAGGTATATATATATATATGTACGCAGACATCGACGTTTTCGAATAGGCCGCGTATTAAATATAGAGTGACATGGAAAGAAATAAACGTATATACATACGCGGCGGTTCTCGAAATATTTAGTATGCGCGTGCGCGCGCATGTGTGAATCGAATACTTTGACGAGCAGTCACACGAGAGAAAGAGAAAGAAATGGAACGCGCGGGCGTGATGCTATTGCTCTTGGGGATCGGGCAGGCCACACGCGCGTTTTTGACGGTACAGTGAACCGTGCGTACACGAGGACTGCTGGAATAAAAATCAAAGAAACGGAGGCGCGTCAAAGGGGGGAGGAGCAGCAGCAGTAGGCTGATCATTAAACACACCGCTCAGCGCACAAATATACATGCGGACTTGCATAATCGCGCGTAATAATAGTCTTATGGTCTTGTACCGAGACCAGCCATTACTGCGATATCCAGAACGCTTTTTCTAGCCTTTATTGGAACTTACACTACATTAATATTCTAAATAGTTTTTTGTTAACTTCTGAAATTCGTGACGGGTTTTTTTTCACGCATAAAAATGGATTATTTCAGAGAAGTATATCAATGCTCTAGCGAGTATTTTAAATATTTTCAAAGCTATAAAATACTAGCTTTCCGCTGGGAAACCCTGAATATGAGAATCACGATCGGTGTTTGTCAAGTGTTACTTTTGATGAAACGTTAATTAAATGGGCGGTTTTGAGAATTGATATGTTTCATCGGCACATAATATACATATGAACAAACATTTCACGTTGTCTAAATCGATAGAATAAATATAATTAATAATGATGTTTGCATTTTCATAATTAAAGTAAGCAGATTCGAATGATTACATAAGCGTTTTCAATAGATATGTATTTATTCTCAATACTTTTATTAAAATGTATTATTCTTTATGTTTTTACATTTTCTTCTTTGCAGAGAAAATAATTTTTTCTGGTTTATACTTACTTTTTTTTACTTACACATTGTCTCCCACATTTTTATGCATTTATTCTTTCCGGTGAATTTTGAATATTTAAAGTGGTCTTTTTTGCAATTGATAACAGAGACTCGAACAATAAAAAACAAAATTACAATTTTTTCTTCTTTTGTAGTTAGATAAGTTTAAAAGTTTCCTAGAATACAAGTATTATTTGAATTTATTTTGTCGACGCTGCTTGATTGTCCTACATTCGGTAAAACCAATCTTTTTGTCAAGCGTTGTATATACATGTATAAAAATCGATGCAGGATTACACAAAGTTTCATTAGTATTTGGTAGAGAATTTTTTTAACTTTGTTTAATATTTTGCATTCTTGAATACAATATATTTGTATTTTTCCTATATGCTTATATGCATTCATGCAATAAATTAAACAAAGTTTTTAGTACAAACTAATATTTTAAATATATTATTATTGCGACTGATAACTCCATAAAATTTTATTTGTTTTTGTATTTCTAGCATTAAATGAAATCGCTAAACGAAAATACAGCTATACCCCTATAGCACTCAATATTGCTTCGATATATTCTCCATATTTGCTAATGTTCCCTCAACGTTAGTATACATGGATACAACCATAGAGCAATATTGCTGAAACCCATAATTTCCGTTTCTCCATTTCAAATTTTTTAGATCGGATTTTTTATTTTAACATTATAACAATATTGCTAAAATGTTATATGTGCAATATTTCTGCAAGGTTATACAATATTGGCAAAAGATCAGTCTTATAGCAATTGAAAACGACACCTATGCATACGAAGATTCCCAGCTTGGGACCCATCATCCGTATGGTAGGTACTCCCCAAAGGGACATTTTTATTGCTGTATCGTTTCTTTTTTAAATTAGAAAAAAATCAACTTTCGCCAACATTGTTACAATAGACAAGTGAAAAATTCGAACTAAAAAAATTATAATGAAGAAACGGAAATCATGGGTTGCAGCAATATTGCTCCATGGTTGCATCCATGTACACTAACGTTGAGGGAACATTAGCGAATATGGAGAATATTTATGTCAAAGCAATATTGAGTCAATGTTGCTCCAATATTGAGTGTAACAACATTATATATTTTTTATTTCCCAGCGCATAAAAAGATACTACACCTACATACTTGTTTGTGAAAAACATTGCAGGTATCAAGGGACCTTTTTTTTTTCTCGTACACTGCCGAAACTAGAGTATTCTCCCAATAGTATAGTATTTTCCGAGCGAATGAAAACTACAGCGAGAGCTCTCAGCGGATTTAACACGAAACTCCCCAAAGTCCTTTTACATCCTCGCGCCTATCTCTCGGCCAGGCGAAAAAGTTCGACTCGCAAAAACCCATAAATAGGAAAAGTCCCGAAAATAGTCCAGCCGGCAAGAATATAAAAACGCTCGATTCACTTGTCATGCGTCGTTATAAAAACGCTCGATTCACTTGTCATGCGTCGTGCACAGATAGCAAGCTCCAGTCTGCAATAAAAACACACACGATACCTGGCATTCTCACGCATGCGCACCGGTACCTATATATATATATACGACGAGCAGAGCAAGTATATATACGCAGACACGTACATATACCTACGTATACATCAATATGCATTTGAGGAGCGCTCCAGCGCCGCCTATATCTGTTCTCCAGCCGTAGCATCAGCAGCGGGCAAGACAGGGCTCGCCCCTGCGCGCAGCCATCGTACACACAGGGGCACCAGAGCCGCGCGTCCCCGCGACAGAGTCGTTGGGCTTTCTCGCTCGAGGCCGCTACACCGTATACCTCCGTCTCTCTCCCTCTCCCGCTTGCGCGCGCACGCCACACACGTATTACGTATAGTGTGTGTGTCGTACGCGCGCGCAGTGTGTTTCCCTCGTGCAGCCAGCGGCGCGGCGGCGATGCTACTACTCCGCGGCGCGGCTCGTGCTATCGTCGTGCAGCACAGCAGCGCAGCTCGCAGCGGGGCAGCAGTCACAGACGAAAAACCGAGCGAGCGAGCGAGCGCGCAGCAGCAGCCAGCAGCCCAGTACGTAGTGTGCGCCGCGCGCCTATCCGTGAGAGAGCGAGTGTAGCGGACAGCGTCCCGGTTAAACAGACAGAGCCGTGTCTCCAGAGCTGCGGATCCTCCCGAAAAAGTGTGTGGGCCTCGCGTGCGTCCGCGCCAGCCGCGTGTGTATAAGATGGCGATGTGCGAACCAGTGGTGCCGGCGGCCTAAAGGGCCAAAGTCAGCGAGTGCGAGGGGGAGAGAAAAAGACGAATTCAGTGCTATTCCCGCGCGCATCACGGGGGCATAGGAGAGGAGGCAGCTAGCTGCCGCGGGAGTCGCCGGGGAAACGGAGCAGAAAGACGCGGCGGGCGCGTTTTCGCGCCGACTGGCCGCGCGCGTGTGTGTACATATATGCGTGCGCGTGTGAGACGACACGGAGAGAGTGCGCGTATCAATTGAAAAAGAGCGCGTGTGTGCGGACCGGACTCGGGATGGATGATCGGCGCCGTCGTCGGCCGGCGAAGCAGCGCCGGTGCTGATGCCCGCCC
Source organism: Torymus sinensis (assembly GCA_030522985.1). NCBI lineage: Eukaryota > Metazoa > Arthropoda > Insecta > Hymenoptera > Torymidae > Torymus > Torymus sinensis. Next base: position 14,350 of record JAPYZP010002523.1, read on the forward strand.
AACAACTACCCCCGTGACTACCGTTCGCGCGACGCTCGCGATACAGAGAGAGTGCAATAGATTATAATTGGTACCCGTGCACAGTGAAACCGGTGACGAGGCTCGCTCGTACGTATACAGTAGCTGGGAGCAGAGGTTACGAAAATGAGCGCGACGATACAGCAGCAGCAGCAGCAGGTCAGCGAGGAGGACAACGAGGTGGACGTGGAGGCGCTGATCGAGGAGAAGAACCAGTTGATCAGCCGGCAGTACGCGGAGATCGAGCGGCTGCAGAGCGAGCTGGCCGAGGTGATCGGCGAGCGCGATGCCCTCCTCTGCGAGGTCTCCAAATTCAAGTTCGAGCTGGAGATGGCCGACCTCAAGCGGCTGCAGGACGACAGGTAATGCGCGAGGCGACCGCCTCTCCCCTTTCTCAACCGCCACCGTCTTTTTTAACCCCTCGCCGGGTATAGCTACTCCTTATCTATATACGCGCTGCTGGATCGTAACGCCAATGTTTACCTTCCCAACGCTGGAGCGCGTTAAACTTTCACGGCGAAGGGTTAGACTAGCACGCGCTATATGTGAGATGGCTTGTTTCTTGCTTGAAGATGAAAAATTCAGTCTGGAGCAGCTTTAACGAGATATACTCGCCTCTCATATGATTGTTGTTTACAAAAACATTGGCATGACGCTTCGTTTACAGGCCTATATTTTCTTTATGAGG
>JAPYZP010002524.1:0-18975 GCA_030522985.1 Torymus sinensis
ATATGCGTGGGGTCGTGCTGGATAATTTGTAGTGATAGTTCGTTGGCAAGTCTCCGTAAAAATTTTGCATTGTTACAGTCAGTCAGTAGGTCTGCGTTCTTTATATATATATATATGTATAGATTATTGGGATCGTAATGAGGATACTGTAATAGCTTTGCAATAAAATAACGTTAGAAGGAGAGTGAGAGAAAGAGACAGGAATATATATATATATATCGAACATCATCCCGGCACCGGGAAGTTTCTCCGACCGCAACTCGCTCGAACGAAAAGAAAAACCGTCGCTACCGATCTCCTATACGACCGCAGACCCAATCACGCCGACCGCTCTCTTGCAGCTTCTTCGAGAGGCCCTCCTCTATAAAAATGCACCACTGAGCTGCACAGCCCTAGCAAGCGAATAAGCAAGTCCGACAAAAAGAGCAATGGAAGAAGCGACGCCGGTTGCCAGTGACGCGGAGGCGAAGGGCGGCGCGAAGAAGCGCAGCGGCATTCCTCTGCCGCGCTCGGCCTCGGTGCCGCGGCCGCTGCAGCCCCCGGAGATGCGGCGCATCGCCGAGGACGGCGGCGACTCCGGACTCTCCTCTGAGTGCACCACGCCGACGAACGGCTCGCCGCCGCCCAGGCAGCCCAAGGAGGCGGCGCAGGCGCAGGCCCTGCCCAGGAGGAGGATGGTCGACATCATCGCCGCGTCCAAGGCCAGGTTGCAGGAGGCCGAGAGGTCCGAGCTTCAGTAGGGGCTTTGGGGAAGGGGGTTGCGTTTTAGATTCCTTTGGGCATTTCGATATGCGGTTGGAACGCGGTGTCTCGTTATTCTTACATTTTTATTGTTTGTCGATAACGCTTTGACGTTTTCCTAATTAGCATAATTAACAAACAACATTGAATAATTTTAGTACCAAATATTGGCAGTGTAGCACATGCTATAAGTAATCTTTACAAAAATATTTACCATTTTAGATATACTGTTATACTTAATACAAATTGATTCATGATCATACATCATAACAACATTACAATCTAATGCGCAAAGCAAGAGATACTCTAAACGATGCAATAAGACACTTTTTTAATGATAAGAATATGTCATTAGGCCGATTCGCTGTTTAGTCTTCACTTGATTTTTCCCTTTTTTAAAATCTTATCATGAATATTTGACACGTAAAAACAGTATCTTCAACGTGACATATAAATACGTGGACTTTGGGTTAGAGGCATAAAGATTAACGATTGCAGCCATCGTGCTACTTGTGAAATTGAATAGTCTCGATTTACCGTGTGAAGTAATCTGAGTGATTAATTGCGATGCAATAATAGGATTTGTACCGGCTAAGCCTGATTATGATGCTAGATTAAAGCAATCCGAGATGGTGTACGTAATATCTGAAGGCATATTATTTCACTGCAGCATTTAAAGATGTTTACATGGTCAACATTAAAAAGCTTCAATTTTACGTCATTTTTTAATGAATGCATCGATCATTACCTCATGTAATGATTCGTTCCATTACATTATTACGCGTAATCTTGTACTAAACAGAAGATTGCCGTTTCCATGTCGATACGACTTCTTTTGATCCCTCCCTTATACAAACATCCAAGCATAGTCTTAAAAATGCAATTAAAAAGTTTTGATTTATTCGCGATTTTTGGTGCATGCTACTTAAGATTATGCAATGTCAGGAGATAGGCATTTCTCATATTTCCTTGGAGCACTCGACGTATAATATACTTTAGCCGTCAATCAACGCTTATACTCGTGCATTTCTTTTACAGGCTCAGTAACAACCGGACGGCCCGGCTATTGCACAGCAGGTCGAGCACGGAATCGCCTCGATCCCTCGACAGCACGCGAAGTCGTCAAGTTTTCAGTCCCCTTCGACCGCAAAGAAATGTGAGTAGTAACCTAGATCTTTCGAGACCTTAAATGAAAAATCTAAATTCCGCAATTTTTTTATTCTTTCGAGAATGACAGCTTTTTACATTCATAAAAATAATTCAAGTTATTAATAATATTATAAATATTTTAAACATCAGGTACAATCGCCAAGTTTGGATTCTGGAGACGAAGGAAGTCTCAGGATAGAACGGGGAACATACAGCTACATGTTTCAGGACATCGTTTCAATTAAAACGATGCTCCTAAAACTGAAGCGAGTCCTTCAGGAGGTAATTCGTCGTTTACTCTTTACTTTCACAGAGCTTTGTGCTGTTTTTCATGCTGATGTACAGTTTTTCTTCTTCTCTTTTTTTGTTTTCTTTTTCAATATTTCAAAGAGCATTCAATATGCTTTTAATTTCATCTATGCGCTTATTTTTTGAATGATGTAAAATTACTTTTTCTTTCTTTTCAAGAAGTACATGGTTTTCCAACACAATTATTTTTAATTTGATAGTCAATGTTGACTATTATTAACACGCTTTTTTCTGTTTTCTTTTCGTTATGTTTTGTTTTGTACCGTCCGCCTTGGTGTTGCACTTGCAGTCAGGAGAGAACGGTTTGACGAGGGTACGTTTTGTTATTTTTCATTTTCGTTTATTTACTGCGCACTAAGTGTGTGCTTTATATTTTTCACACAGTGAAAGGATATTTTTTTATTTGAAAACTTTTTTTTTCTCATACAACTTAATTCAACGTTTTTTGTAAAAAAAGTATTTTTTCACTTAATCGACATCAGGCAAATCTGTTAATATTGTTCTAACATCATTGTATTCGCGCTTCCAGACGGACACTCTCAACCCATTCGATAATACATTAAAGGTCAGTATACTATTGATTTAACAAAACGAACTCGTATGTATATAGGATAAAATATTAAATGTCTATTACTTCTGATTAAGCAGAATGGTCTCTTCTACAACCTGAATGACGGTAACCTGACGGACGCGGGCACGGCTCCCAACGAGGGGAGGGACGCCATCGTCGACGAGCTGTCCGACTTGCGCCGGCAGGTGGTCTTCTTGCAGGGCCAAGTGGACGATAAGGATCGTACGATACAGACCTTGCAGGTACAATAACCCCTCCCTTCCTTCCTCTTCCCAGTTCTCTAGCGCGATTCCGCGAAGGATTAGAGCAAAGCGTAATTGTCTTATTTATTGCAGTCGCAGCTAACCAAGTACCAGAACGCGGAGAAGAATGGCTTGCCGGTGCTCAACGGCCGCTCGGACGAGCCCAAGGAGGTGTCGAACGCCGCCACGCAAACGGATAAGGTAGGCTGCTTTTTCCATTACAATGCTGCTGGCAAGTGTAAAAACGCGTGGATAAGAAGGTTGCATCCACTGGCAGGTGAATTGTTTTCGAAGAAAATTTACAAGAATATTTCATGACAGAGGAACGTTAGTCGCGTTTAGTTACAGGTGACAGTACAGCTGCCGGGTCACATTTACATGATTAAATTTTTAATTCATTCCGGCAGATGTACCTTCGCGAAATTTTAGTTTTTGATGGTACCGTTGGGAACAGACATAGAAAATTCAATGTTATTCGGCTTTGAAAACCAGTATTATAAAGATTTATAATGAGATATCAAATTCGATGATTTTCGAGCAAGTATTGTTTCTCCTAAACTAGTTCTCGTGCGAGACTCGCCTCTGACGTAATTGATAGATAAATATATTTCTTTAGAAAATTGATTCTTTTTAAAATACATAATGATAGGTATTTAATGCTGGCAAAATTTTCTTTTACGATTCAATTTAAGTAGATAAGAATCAATGTTGGTTTTTTGAAGTGGATGTAACCTTTGAAACATTAAAATTCTAAATTTATTATTAATTTCAATTGAGGGAATATAAATAGATTTATTAATGTGAACTTGTTTCATATTCTATTATTTTGTATTTAAACGAAATATCCTAAGAGCTATTGCATCACGTTAAATTAAAATTTTATTTTTTATACAGATTGTCGAATCTAAATGTGTAGTGAAAAGATAGTTACATTTTCAATTGTTATTAATAATAAAATTATTATTTCAAAGTATTCAGGTAATTACTTTTTGTACTTTTCTTGACTAAAAATCAATGAAATCAATAAAAATTTACTGAGCACGTATTTAGCTATTCTAGTTATTATGAGAATGAAACACTTGAATGCTATATGTTTCTGCGTTTATATTATCACATTACAATTTATACTACATTATGAACTTTTATAACACAATTAATTTAGGAAAGATTTTAGTATGCTTACACTACATAACTTATAATTAACAAACGATACAATTCAAATCTTTTCTCGTAATATAACGATGTACATATCTACATATCTTCAAGATCAAAACAAGTAGAAAAAAATGATTTTTTTTTTAATTTTTCTTAAGTTGCGACCTCTGTCGACCGGACCATCGATATTACAGGGACTTCATCAGGATAACAGCATGGGCCAACTTGTTAGGTGAGGATTCAATCGCAATTTTTTTTACATACTAATCATAATGTTCATTCTCATTCCTCATTCACATGAATATTATATGCATGCAATGCGCGGTAGGATATTTCATTTCAACCTACTTCGCATTCGCACTTGAAATAAAATAAATGTTGTCCTAGAATGATAGGTTACCATCTGGTCACACCTGTTTAAAACCGTTTGTCAAAACTATCATTCTTCAACACATTTATTTTATTTTGAATTATAACTTCAATGAATTATAACGATGTCTTTATCTATTTAAAGTAAAAAAAAAAAAAAATAATCAGAATTGAAGAAATTGTTTGTAAACTCGAAACTATCGAAAATTTTTGACCAAACCTTTTTTTCCATTCTTATGTGCAATATAAAACAACTTCACCTCATAATGTTCATTGTCACACAAACATCGTCCCCCCGAAAATCATTCATACAATAAGAAAAAAATACCTCAATGGAGCACATATACAATTGTTATATCATGACCTGATTGTTGTTGCCGCCCTGGTCCTCGTTTGGCGCTGACGACGAGCAGCTTCAGGCTTGGGAAGGTAGAGTGCGTCAGTCTGTGTGACTTGCTGTTGGGATACGTACTACTTTGCGCGTTAAATGCCCTTATTTACATGCACCTGGAACACTTGCAAGCCATTTGTTCCGCTTATTATTCGTTAACGTAGTTGTGTAATTTTTGCGCTTCTTCTTCTCTTATATACTTCTACTTCTCCGTACGTTGACAGTTGCATGGACGTCGTTACTATATATTTTGTACAAACATAGCGCGATACTTATATTTATATGTATATACATGAGTTTATCGATTTTTTTCTACGCAAGCGTATGTGCAGTATATTTATTGTTATCGAGACTTTCGAAGTTTATGCAGCATTGGAAAGCTGCCGACCTAAATACGGCATATAATCAAAAGTACATTATGATATTTTGTCTTCGGAAGCATATTTTTTTAATAAGTTTAAGAGGCGGCTGTATAGATTATATTATATTTATAGTAATATAGACTTGAAAGTAAGAACGTAGTTTTTCTGACCTACAAAACCATACATTTTACATGTTTTTTTTTTTTGTGGTCCTTGGTTATGCATTTCCATTTTATTTATATTGTAAAACTCTACGAATGGACGTACTTGTAAAAGTTCACACTTTTAACGTATCTCTGTGACCTTAAGTATCAAGCATGAAACCCTCTGTAGCTTTTAAATTAGTGGAGTAGTCCCCGTTTTATTTTTGTTTAATTGCTAATGAAATTTAGTCTTAAAATATAATGGATTGACATTAAATAATTTTTCATGCGGCGGTGGCTAGCCATGCGGGGTGAGTTCATTCTTCAGTATAATTGTCTAAGTATCGTTAAATTCACGCAATAACTTGATATCGTCCAAACGATTACATGTCTATAACGTAGAAAGCTTGTTTCATCCTATCGTAGTCGGGAGCAGTGTTACAAATTACGGGGTAGCTTAAATATTGCAATTTTGTTCGGCAAAAAAAGTACGGATTTACAATTTGAAGTAATCCCAACTCTCCAAACGATTGAGAATAAAATGCTAAATATATAGTATTTTTCGAGTATTATATATAAATATTTCTGGAGAAGTTTTCCCATTCGAGCCTCTGCACGTCGCCGTAGCAATATTCCCTTAGCTCCACCCAGAGCCAGCTAACGCCTCTTCGTTCCCATTGCAGCTGGAATGAGTCGTGGAGCAGTAACAGCAGTAGCACCGCCACCACCGCCAGCAGCCACCCAGCTCAGCAGCAGCAGCAGCGAGCCGGCCAGCAGGAGCCGCTGAGCAGCTCCTCGTGCGCGAGCTCCACCAGCAGCCTGAACAAGCTCGCCTCGAGGCGCTCCTCCTCCTCGGACTCGCCCCAGTGCCAGCAGCCCCGGCCGTCCAGTCTGCGCTCGCCGGGCCAGCTGCGGCTGCCGAACGGCTGCGCCGCGGCGCTGCCCTCGACGCCGCCCGACTCGCCCAAGATCCGCGCGGCGCGCACCAAGTCCGTCGACGGCGAGCAGCCGCTGCAGCCGAGGTCGTCCATACCGACGCCGAGGCGACTGACCGCCCCGACCCTCATACCCAGGGCGGCGCGCGCCGTCTCGGCGACGGGCCGCGCGCACAACTCCTAGCAGCGACGGATCTTCTTTGTTTTTGACATTTGAGTTGCGCAGAGAGCTTCTCATCAGCGAGAGTTTGCGCTTCTTTTTCCTGTAACAGCGGGAGAGAGTGCCTTTGAGTTTCGCCTTCAGTCTCGTACCTTTTAGCTTTCTTATTTTATCGCCTTATTGGGAGGGGAGTTACTTGATGGTAGTGCCTTTTAATGTGTAAATGTTGAACCGCATTTATGTGAAAACTGACAAAACGCCCAAGTAGCTGAGGCTATCGTTTGCTCTTCTCTAGCAAAGAAACATTCATTGGAATTACTTTCTTGGTTCCGTGGAAGGCAAGCTCAAAGGCACTCTCGGGTATATTGTTTTACGAAAAATCCTTTTTTCGGCCTTAATCAAATAGAAATTGGATCACTAAGAAATTTTTTATATAAAGTCAGATTTTTTTTTGTTAGGAATAAAAATATTTTAATAGTATGTTAAATTATTGATTTTCACTGTTTTTATCGAACAGTGATATGTCTCACGTGATTATTAAAATATTTTAAACAGTATAGTAGTACTGTTGAACAGGTGAATAATGAAATGAAAAATTGTGTTTTGTTTTTTTAATTTTTCTCATTCATACAATGTAATTTTATTCATCATCCGATAAAACTTTTCTTAATGGTCCAATTGCCAAAGTCTTCGTTATTGATGATTCGGGAGAAAATGTTAACGAGTATCGGCAAATGCTAAAAAGCGTTGTTACAGCGACCATCACTATTGGTCTTTGTCTTACCAACGAAGATTTCGACGTGTAATTTATCTATATTTTTCACTCGGTTTTCAGTGTACATTTTCATTTTTGCGCGAGTCTTATGTATATAGTTGCAAGATGGAGTCGCGTGCATCTACTTCTTATCATGTTTCACTTTGCGTAGCATTCACATCGAATGGTCTTTAGTGATCTTTACTTTACTTAGCTGCGAGGACATTGTAAATACGAGCCTTTGTGTATTAATTGAAATACGTACAAGGTATTTTGTTTTAGTTGGATTTTTAATTACTTTAAGCTGGATGATACAGATTCCTATTCAGTAACGTTAAGTGCAATAGCTTTTCATATTGTTTAAGCATTATCCGCCATTCAACAATTAATTGAGTACTCGGAAATGTTTCTTGTATGTATTGTAATTGTTATACGAGATGATTCCTTTAATTTAATCAACTTTTAACTGATTGACAAGAGTCCTATAATTACACGAATCACTGTAATTAAGGCAAAACATTAAACTGACTGCTTAAACAATATAAAGAGAACTAATTCAACAGTATTTCTGAGATAAGAGAAACGCGATAATGCAATACTTTAGTAAATTGCTAGCAGGGTTTGTACAGTTTAATTTGAGCTTCGCTACTTTAATTATAATTTGTGATTTGTGGATGTTTTATTTATTTCTTCGCATTGTTGGTGCTATTATTTTGCGACCATACATCTGAATTAAAAGTTACTTTTATCTAAAAGCTTGTTCAAGTAACGAATCATTAAATTTTTCTTTTTTTATAGCAAATGTAATGTACTTAAATAAAAATTATGTAGTGACAATACCGTCATGAAACTGTTAATTGATCAACTACATCTGACTTTTTTTAACTTCAATTTTTGGATAAAAATTACAATTTGTAATACATCATCTTTTTATTGATTAATGATGATATAAAATGAGTCAAGGTGTTTCTGCATAAAAAGAGAAGAAATAACTGAAGTTCGCTTGATTGTAACCATCGCCAGAGGTTGAAGGAAACTGGTTAGTTGAAGGAGAATTTTGTACGAAGATACTATAACGATGTTAGATGCAGTTTTAGTGGGACTAGCTGAATGCAAAATATCATATAGCTTGAGTTCTCGCGCTATGAAATAACATAATCAATCTGAGGGACAAATTAAATTTAGTAAAGTTGCTTTTCAGGTCAATAAAATGAACATTTTTGCGTATTTTTAGCGCGAGGATTATGTCAATCAGGCTCATGACAAATAAAACGCCAAAAAGTACTGGAATACGCGAAAGTATCGAACATTTTGTAAACGATCTATGTACTATTTTATTGTATAATCACTTATTAAGGCTTGGACTAACGTTAAAAGAATACCCATATTATTTAAAAAAAAATGAAGTATTTCAGAGATTGAGTGAACAAATAAATTGAGTTTTGAGACTTTCGATTGTTTATTTATATAATTCGTCCAGCCGATTATAGTGATATTCAAAAATGAAATACTCTAAAATTGTGCCCCAACTACTTATAAATGATAAAGTTGTCCTATTTAATCTTGGATTGCAAGATGTAGCACTTATGATAGTAATGCCATTTGGCATCGTCTCGAGGCTAAACTGCGAAAACAGTGAATAAAGTATATTTGCTGGTAATATGCTTTTGTATGTCATTTTTTACCCTTCATCCTTGAAATCTTGTTTCCATAATTATTTTCATGAGTTTTTTTTTATATTTAATCAAAAAAACAAGTAATAAAAATAACTTTCATGCCAATAGTATATTTTATTTATTATGAAAAAACTAAAGTAATATAAAGAAGAAAGATGGAACTTTATAAAATTGACTTAATAGTTTACAAATGCACTTCACACTAGTACAGAACTTCACCTTTTATCTATTTATTTTATAATCGATAAAAGTCGAATTAATAAAAAATGTTGTACAGTAATAAATAAATAAATAAATTCTCTTGATTAGTTATTATTTTTAATTTATTACCAAAAACAAGTGTATGTAAAGAAAAACGAGGTATGGCTTTAATTGTTCAACTATACATACATTAAAAAGACTTAGTGAATACGTTTTATTTAAAAAGATGTCGACCTAATCGATTGCAGAATTTGAAAATCCACAGAATCTTTTTACATAGAATCGCATTTTTTTGTGATAATTGCTACCGTCAATAATAAAACTTTAAAGTAATACAGTAATTTCTCTATACACGCGTGCCTCACTTTCATTTGCTCATTTTACGATTCGAAATAAAAGATACTTGTTCTTCGAAATTAAATACAGGTAAAGAACAAAGATAAAGTCTATTTCTTGATGAAATAATATAAAGCTATTTTCGGTACTTTCATTTATGAAGCGTATACGCTCAGATTTGACTAAAAATATCGCGATGAGGATGTTAGATTTTGGTGCATTTCTGTAATGTATAAACGAATAAATATAAACTATTGCGAACGATTATTTATTTTTTATCTTTTTCATCGTCCACTGGCTCTTTCTTTATAAGAACTTTATTGTCACACTTTTTGTCTCTGTCACACTCGGCCTCTTTTTTCACTATGACTTTACTGTCACTCCATCGTGTATCACTTTTAGACTTGCACTCAACGGGCGTGCCATTTACTTCTGTGATCCCTTTTTCGTCTTGAATTTCAACTACTTCAACTCGTTTCGTATCACTTTGTGTACTTTTAGATGCTATATGGTATATACTTTTTAAAGAAGTGAAATATGAGTGTGATTCAGTCTGCAAATAATAGAGTAACAATAATTAAAAATATTTAGAAACATGCTGGATTTTGAATGGTCTAAGTACAAATTTTGATTATAAGTATTCATAATAGTTCTTAAAGTCTGGTACAATGCTTACCGTTACTTTTTTTAACTTATCATCTGCATTTCTCAGTCTATCTTTGTACATTTTTAGATCATCTGAAAGGTCTTTAATAGTATTGCTTTGTTTAGTCGATTTTTCACTAACTCCGGTCAATTCATGCTGTATCTCCATCATTTTCGTTTCAGTCTCGACACGAGCATTCTCTGATCTCTTTAATTGACTAACTAATTTTTCTATATCTAATAAAGAACCTTTATACATTATAAAGCCTTCTGGCACGGAATCGGCTTCAAGCACTGCTAACGAATTTTCTCCACGGGCTCTCTTAGAAGCAGGCCCACTTCCAACAAATACTGGTAGTAACTTTTTATTTCCTGTAAATAATAATTATTGCATACGATCATTAAAACACTATATTCAACTGTTAATTGATAGAATGCAAGGAATAACTTACCCAAGGCAAGTGATTTTAGAATTTCTTCTTCATTCTCTGCTTTAGCAGAACTTCCATCTGATTTTTCATTATCATCTTTTTTTGAATCTTTACCGTCATCTTCCTTAAGCCTATCAGTTAATTTACGATAGTGTAAAGAATCTCTTGTTACAACTTTTTGCACTAATTTTCGAACTTGAGCTCGAGACAAATTCAACCCTAGTGTATAAATTAGTTCTTCAATGTCTTTATCAAAAATATAACCACAATGGGTTTGATCAAAATATACAAAGGACAAAAGAAGATATGGATCATGCGTGTATAATTTAATTTTCTTTCTTTTCCCATCTTTATCTTTATCCTTTTTTCCATCTTTCAATGAATCATCATCCTGTAGAAAAATGATTCATAAATTTCTTTTCTGAATTTATCTAAATTTGTATTATTGTATCATCAATGTATACTTACGTCAGAATCATCATCGTCGTCATCATCGTCATCGTCATTTTTATCTTTATCTTTATCATCATTTTTACTTTTAGCATCTTTATCATCTTTTTTATCTTTTTCATTTTTCTTTTCATCTCTTTTATCATCTTTCTTAGTCTTTCTATCGTCATCTTTTTTCTTGTCATCCTTCTTATCCTTTTTCTTATCATCATCTTTTTCCTTTGGTTTTTCAGGTAAACTACATAATCCTCGATATATTCGGAAACCGAAATCACGCATTAGCATTTCATTAAACAGTTCAGCAAATAACGATACTTCAAAAGAATGTTCCTGTAAACAAATAGTAGATTATGCACCTTGGCGAAATAGTAGATTATGCACCTAGGGAGTAAAAGTAAAGAATGTCGGAGATTGCATGTTAATCGCCTTCGGCTCGGGTGACAAACATGCGATCTGAGGGATTCTTTACTTACTCCCGTGGTGCATATACTAATTTTCTCCACGAAGAGCGTAAAATGCGTAGGCTGTTTTTCGCTCGCAAGGCGTACAATACGCACTTTACGCGCCGTGTGGCGAAAATATTTGTATTAAACTGCTTTGGTATTTGTTTAATATAAAACGAAAACACAATTTTGATTACCTTTGTATCTTCAGGCCTATAATCTAATAAAACACTGAGCGACATCATAGTACAATCGAATTTACCACTCTTAGCTATTCTTGAAGGATGAACTATGATATGTGGAGATTCAGGAAGATTATATCTTTTTTCTAATAAAGCCTTTTCTCTTTCATAAAGTTTTTTCTTATCTTCATCGTGCTAAAATAATTATTATATTAAAATTATCAGTAAATTGAAAATTATTCTTAAAATGATGCATTATTTTGATTATGAAGAAAACTTGAATGGTCTCTCCGAGTATAAAGAAATATGAAATACTTCTAATACTCAACAAAATTTCTTTGAGTTTATGCATTTTTCGTATTTATAAACAATCAAGAAACAAAAACAAATAGTACTTGTTGAAAGTATTACAAAAAATTCATTAAATTTACCTCTTTATTGTCCTTGGAGCGTTTATCATCTTTTTGTTCATCTTTGGGTGATGGCATACTGTCTTTGTCATTTTCTTCTGCCTCATCTTGTCTACCTTCTTCTTTTGCCTGTTCTGATTTAATAGCCTTGGTAAGTCTAGCTTGAAGTTGAGATTTTAAGCCTTTAGAGCTTAAATTACGAGCAACTAATTCTTGACGTAAGTCGTTTACCTGCCAATTTAATTAATCAAATTAATTGATAATCTTTGTAAATATTTGTTAATGTAAACATAATTAATTTACCATGTACAGGACAGATTTTGTTTTAACATTAATTTGAAGTACTTTATTTAGATAAATATGTAAATATCATATTATAAATATAAAGTGTTTTGTGATAACTTACATTCATAGTTTTTGGGTCCAATTCAGAAAAATGGGTTGGGTCTTTCTTCTCTGGAACAGCTTCATCCTGAAATGAGAATGTAATTTTTAGCACAAATATAAACACAATTGCTATTAGTATACTACAAAACTGAAGCAGCCCCTATAACCAAACGAAACTACAACCCTTGTCATCAGCGTACACACATCCTGACACTCTATTCTCTCATTCGTTTGCATTCATACTATCTAGTTTTTAGTTATAACATAACAACGACAAGTATCTTCATTCACGATGGCCTTTTAACACGATACAAGAAACTGCTAGACTCTCTTAGTGTCCTGGCTCTGGTGTCGGTGTGGTTCATGGGTATAATGGATAAAAATTTATAAATACTAATGTAAGTAGCAAATAGTAATAGTATATAAAAATGAAGATTAAATGAAACTTTTTCTAGTAATTTTTCAACTGACGATGGAGGCTTTTTTTCAGAAATGAAAATGACTCAGCTGCACACTTTCCCGAGCTAGGCTTGCTCGCTTTGCTTATTATTGAACATAATGAGACTGCCAGTGGCTCGTAACTGCTGTGCATGGTAATTGATCTACTTTTCACTGTTATCAAAATGTATATGAAGCTGAGTACATATAACTGTATTATACAATCCACTTAAAAAAAAAATAAATAAAAAAAAAAAATTAAAATAACACTACGAAATTATGAACTAAAACAACAATGTAAATTAAGTTATTTGCACCACTTATACATTTTGAATTGAAAATATTGTGTTGTAGATTTAGCAAACAAATTTTGAATAATTTATATAGATTTACTTCAATTCTACAGCCTATAAATATCAATACTGAGCTTGCAGAGTACGCTCGCAGATCAATGAGCATGCACAGGCGAATGAAAAAAAAATCAGTTTAGTAATGGGAAACAGCTGCACGATTATAATTATAAACAACAAGAACAATAGAAATAATTCGGTAAAGAGGTAAAAAAAGGAAATATGCAAATATATATGAACAATATATAATATCGAATATTATATATATATATATAGAAATTATGGGATGATGATTAAGGGCAGTGCCTTTTGATCAGCGACGCCGACAGCAGCGGCACTCTCATCGGCATTCTCATTGGCGGCAGGTTCCTGATCGGCCTCGGTGACCGCAGCGCGTAGCAGCTTACGCTCCAGTTGCTTTTTGTAGCTGGTGTGCAGGCAGTCCCATTCCAATCTGGTCGGAACGCAGCGCCAAACATCTGGGAGAAATAGTATGACGGTTTCAACGCGAGAGGGTACCACACGGCCGGACTTGTGGCTCGTCTCTGCCCGCCTGTAGTAGAGCTCCAGGAAGCGGTACCTGCGCCGCAAGGAAAAAAAAACAATACCCAAACGTCAACTCTTGGAGGTTAATGCCTGCCTGCACAGTGCGCTCTCACTCGCTAGCTCTTTTTCTTTCTTTTTTGTTCAACTTTAGCATTCTCGTTTCGTTTTTTGCTCAAAGTTCTCTGTTTTTTTTTCGCGCTAAAAAGCATCTCTCTTTCGCCCCCTCTTTTCCTCGTTTAGTGTTCAGTGAAGAAAAAAAAACAAAAGTTCTCAATATAAGTTCTTTTTTCTAGTTCTAGCAACAAAAAATAGAAAAAAAAAAGTAAAGTGATAGCGTAGGAGGGTCCACATATGGGTCTGCCGGCCCAGCACAGCATACACACACACATACATAGAAACCGACGGATAAAAACAAAAATAGAGAGTTCTAGATACGTATTAGAGATAGTGAGAAAGCCCGGGTTAGCACTGGTTCGGCTCTCTTCGTTGGTAGTTCAGAGCCAAGGTACGCAATCACATACATACCTTTAAGTGGTTTCTCTTCAGCCTATACAGTTCTTTCTTAATCTAGTTAGTCAACACCAATCGTGGACTTTAAAAACTTAACAAGGCGCGAATTTAATTTGTAATCCTTGATTAGAGCATTTTTTTAAAAATAATCAATATCTTAAAGTTTAAACTTTATATGTATTCATTAATGTTATTAAGTTACAGTAGATTAGATAGAGTTTTGTAATAATATTAAGAAAAATTCTCGTTATTGATAACTTCAATATAGAAGTGATATAAATCAATTTAATACCGATTTATTATGTATACATATTTTTATTTTCAAATGAAATGCTCTAGCTAAAGATATCATATCACGAGAAGAAAGCGTCTAATTACACCGCGATAATTTTTACATGATCCGAACAGCTTCGAAGTTTCCAAGAGAAAAAAACGTCGTCGATTAGATCTAATTATTTACAGTGATAAGTGCATTAACCTCAATCCATTAATTATATTAGGTAAGAAAAAGATCACAAATTAGTGAGTATTGCAGATTTCATACCATTGGGTACAGTTGGAGAGATCGATTCCGGTAAGAGCTTTGCAAGTTCTGATGGCGGTTTTAATGAGAACGGATGGATCTTTGTCGGGATTCGGCCCATCTAAAGAGGGACTCCACGGTCCACCGATTGCCATGGTTTCATTTTTGCCTCGTAGACCAACTAAAAAGTTGATTAGACGCGTTGGGTGAATGTAATCCCGATCATTCTCTCGGTCCTCTGACACACCACAACATCGCTTGTAAATCTCTTCCATTTGTGGCATTGAAATGAGCATGACCTGCAAAAGCAATTAAATTATTATTAATAAACGTAAAATTTGTTTTGTGGTACATAATGTTTTCGATAATGATACATATGCACACCCATTATCACTCATTTGTAATTATAAAACTCACTTTTGCTGAAAATAAGTAATCTGCATCAGGAGGTTCTAGTACTGCTGTATTTTCAGCAACAGAGTCAACATCTTTGTGCATGACATGAAAGGAACACGGTTTATTGAGTGTGAAAGGCATGTGTGGTGGAAATGCATCCACCCATCTGAAATTTGTAGAAAAGAAGTCACTGGGAATGTACATATTTTGGTAACGCCTTTTGACTTCCAGAACGTCTGCTTCTGGTCTGTAAGTAATAATTTTTAAATTTAAAATATTTTTCGGAAAATACTTTACATTTAGATTAAATAGTAAAAATCACTCACAAATCAAGAGCTATCTTTGGTATCTGTACCATATATCGTGGTACGACTCTTGTTCTTCTGCGCGGTCTTGGTGATTTACTTCTTCTTGTTCTAGATGGACTGCGTTCCTCTTTCTTTTCTCTTTCTCTGATTCTTTCTTCCCTACGTCTTTTGCGTTCGACTTCTTCATCATCATTCCGTCTATCTCGCGGAGATCTTTCTCTGACTCTTCCAGCTTTATTGCGATTTGCCATCGAAGTTGTGTTAGTAGTATTACTTGTACTAAATCTGAAAATTAATAATTTTTGTATGATGATGATGATGATGATGATAATAATGACGATATATTTACAGGGTGTTCAAAAAGTTCCGGTACGGTGCAATAAGCCGAAAACTATGAGTCGCAGAAAAAAATTTCCTAGATAAAAGGTTTAAGGTTTTTCTCTGGCTATGTGATGGTCATATTGGATTTTACCTTGACCATGATGACCAACACATAGCCAGGGAAAAACCTTAAACGTTTTATCATGGAAGTCTTTTCCTGCAGCTAATAGTTATCGGGTTAATGCGCCTTACTGGGACTTTTTGAACACACAGTGTGTATATATATATCAAATTTAATATTGTAATATACCTGTTATTAGTATTATCATTAGGAGGTGGGACAGCATTATATGTTCCAGAGGTTCGAGTAGGTTGCGTTTGCCGGTTATTTTGTGTATTTTGTTGTGCATTAGCACTGTTATTATTGTTTCCCATAGGAAGCACTTGTATTCTTGTTGCATTCCACTTGAATGGCATAGAGGGATTATATGATGCTTCTACTAAGACTCGATCACCTACTGCTGGATTTGAGCCTTTGACACAAGCACTGAAAAATTAAATCAAAATTGTCAATTCTTATAATACAATTAAGAATTGTGGCATGAAAATGCAACTAATTCACAAATGTTACCTAGTTTGAAAAAATACATCTTCATCAACAAATCCAAAATTGTCATGGACTTTGGTAACTGTACCCGTAAATACTCTTTGCTTTGTTGATGATGGAGGCACATTTTGCTGAACTTGCTGAGCAACTCCAGCTACTGATTGTGTGAAAGCATTAGTATTTAGTGCTCGTGGTGTTGGATATGATACTGTAGCGACTTGAGGATATAATTGTCCAGCTATACCAGATGGTAAGTTAGAACCTAATGTTGCCATGGATGCCATGGTTATATTTGGCTGTAACAATAACATAACAATGATAATTAAAGTTATATATTTTTCTCTTTTTAGTTTATTAAATATGCACTAACTTGTTGTAATCCTAAACTTTGTTGATAAACTTGTTGGTTTGGTTGCTGATACTGGACCATTGGTTGTCCACCCATACCACCCATAGCTTGTCCCAGCATTTGCTGCTGGATATTTTGCAGTCCTTGACCTTAAAGAAAAAAAATAATTGTATAATACAATATAAAAAAAAAAATTTTAATTTTAACCATTCTTCTGAAAATTATATGTAAGAATTAAGATGTTTGAAATAAATAAAACTTGAGCGATTAACGAATACCAGCTGTGTTTTGAAAGAATTATATAAAACTGTATATTGATATAACTATAAGTATTTAAGTAAGTACTTAATGAATCGTTTTGAAGAATAAATTGTCATTTAGTAATGCATAAATGAGTACATAGAAGGAGTCAATTGTATTTTCTATACAATTTTTTTCATTCTCACAAAATGCAAATACATTGCCTACTGCTGATGCAACTCCTTCTTCCATATCAAATCAATCCACCTTTTTACCTTTTCAATTATAAATCTAATTATTGCGAAAAACAAAAGAACCATCACTCACCGAAGTACATGATCCTCTTTTTGCCAATCCCAATCAACAGTTAACAACATCCAATATCAGTGATATCGCTGAGCAGTCAGCCTCAACAGACCACAGTACACACAGACACATCCAGCTCTACCAATGGAAACTACCTACCGAACCGTGGCGTGAAAGCCGCGGATCTATTTCCATCAGTCCGAGGCGCTATCTCATGCAACAAAATAAACCACGAGCCCGCAGATCTCTAGATCTTTGGACTGACTCGCTCCGCGCTCACGCACACATGCAAGCACGTGCATTGTGTCGTTCCACGCCGTGGCGGCGAGCTTTCGCGTCTGTCTATACCCTTTTCCGACCCGAATGACCCGGGCTTTCGTCGCACCACAGGCAGAGAAGCGCGCGCAGGCGTACATCGTCGTTTGGGAAAAAAGATTTGTTTATCACAAGCCGACTCACCTGCATTTCGGACCCAGGGCGGGTTCTTGCCGCCGCCAAAAGGCGATATGTTGCTCATTTTGAGGGGCTATGCGCTCTAGCCACCGCTATCGACACTCTCTCGCAATGCAGGCGAACTTGCGGGGAGCCACACGACTCGGCGGGGGAGAGCCGACGACTAGTCTGTGCGGTGCACGGCGTGCGCGCGTCCTTCACTCCGGCGCCATGTCGGGTAGCTGATTATCTGCCGAGGCAGAGGCGTGGAGAATCGCAGGGACTAGGTACTTATATCACACCACGCTGTCGCGCGCAAGAGACTTTCGCTGCGCCCGCGGGGGATAATAAGATTGCGTGTATTTTTTTTCTCCACTTTTCGTCGTCGTCCGTCGTCGTCGCGTTGTCGTCATCGACGCGCCCGCGCGCGCTCTCTGGCCGTCTGCGTCGTCCCGAGGAGAGGGCGACGAGCGGCTAGGTGGCGGTAGTGTGCAGAGCGACGTTTTTGATCGTTCTGCTCTGAATGCTACGTACTTACTTTTACTTACTTGCTAGTCTGATATATAGGCACTTATCACTATCCAGGCAAGTGAGAAACAGGCAGACGGACAGATTATAAGTGTGGCATTTGTTTTTAGATGTTCTTTTTTTAAAACAATCGTTGAAACAAAACAGTTGGAAATAAAAGATAGGTGACTTTTGTAGTCTTCTATATTTGTTGAGGGGCTTCTAAAATAATATTGTGTGAAAAACAAATGAAAATTCAGATATTTTTTTACAAATTTGATAGAATGATTTTTAATATCGAGTGATAAGTCATTTTCTTGAGCATAACATAGGGACCTAATTGTACAGGATGACATATCTTTTCCATTAAATTCCAAATTCGACCCGAATAAGTTTCCGTTGATTAGATTTATCGTTAATTCGTCATCGAGGAATATTTTCTACTACTCTATATATCCTGGAGTATAATATATAAGAATTAAACTATGGTGGATTTGTAAACATATTATACTTGTCGGTCGTTACTGTTTTAAGATTGTATAGAACGTAAGGTCCTAATTGCCAAAAGTTAGCTTTTGACGTCAAAACTGCGATAAATAATTGAAGAGCTATTCGGAATAAGGGCATATCTCTTATGGAAAATCCATAGATATGCCCTTATTTCGAATAGCTATTCAATTATGTAAAGCAATTGAGCAAT
>JAPYZP010002525.1:0-24418 GCA_030522985.1 Torymus sinensis
AAGTGTTTATCCCAAAATAATTCCTATGAATTGTTTTTCCCAGCTCTGCGGTAAACAATTCCCAGACTTGTTTTCGCCTCTTGGGTTCCTGGAATCATTAATTCCTCCTCCGTTGCCCGTTGGTGTCGCCTTGAAATCTCCTGGAATTCTCAATTCGATAAATAAGGCCAATAGGGAGCTTTTCACACTGAGCGAGCTTTCCCTAATTAAGTAACGGCGCGATATTAATATTTTATTAATTACTAATTACTAATCGGTTTAATCGTTATTATTTGGATTATTGATTTATTTTTGATTTTACCGTTCAGAGGTTTCGCTGACGAATTCTTTATTGCTGCTGAAATTATCAATTAAGCTAAACTTTATTATCAGACCTTTATTATCTATTATGCAATTATTATTATTTCGCCTAGAGTTTATTGGGAAATTTATCTCGCAGTCTATCATTGTAGAATTAGCCTAAATTCTACGTTGGTCGTTCGCGCAAACGCAGTTCATAAATCATAACACTCGTTCGTGCGAACGCAGTTCATAACACAGAATACCACATGTGTTTACGTTTAAGTATTTTTCACATTTTTCATGTAGAGAAATGCTCAATGGATAAAAATATTTTAATTATTAATAATTAAGTAACAATTTGTAAAAATGGGGTCGCGAAAGAATTTTGACGGTGGTACCACTTTTAAAGTGGATGGCAAAAAATATCAAAAAACTGTTCTGCATATCGAGGTTAGTAAAAGTTATGTTCAAATGGACTAGAGCTACTAATTTGAATATTAGTAATTATACTTATTATTGTTATTAGAACAAATGGAAACTTGTTCCGGCATTTTTAAAAGGCAAAGGTTTAGTAAAGCAGCACATAGACTCATTCAATTATTTCATAAATGTTGAAATAAAAAAGATTGTTAAAGCTAATGAAAAAGTACTTAGTGATGCTGATCCTCTTTTCTATGTCAAGTAAGTAATTCTTTGTATATAAACAAATGTTAAATTATTTTTGTAAATTAAATACAATCTTAAACTGTTTAGATATTTAAATGTTTCCATCGGTACTCCTGATGTTGAAGAAGGATTTAGTGTATCTCGTCCAACCACTCCTCATGAATGTCGCCTAAGAGATTTAAATTATTCAGCTCCAATCACAGTTGACATTGAGTACATGAGAGGGCATCAACCAATAATTAGAAATAATTTATTAATTGGCAGGTATGTTATAAATATTGATATACTAAGTTAATTGTAGCTACAACATTATCTATAATCTTTCAGAATGCCAATAATGTTGAGGAGTTCTAATTGTGTACTGTCTGAAAAATCTAATTTTGAATTAGCTAAAATGAACGAGTGTCCTCATGATCCTGGTGGTTATTTTATTATTAATGGACAAGAAAAAGTTATCTTAATACAAGAACAAATGCTCAGGAACAGAATTATATTAGAAGAAGATAGTAAGAATTGTATCGTTGCATCGTGTAATAGTGCTACTCAAGAAAGAAAAACAAAAACCAATGTTATTGGAAGAGCAGGCAAATACTATTTACGACACAATATTTTTCAAGACGTAAGCTATTAATTATTATGAATAATTGATTATATTATTAATTATATTACTTATTATTTAATATATTTCTATATGAATAATTTATAGGATATACCAGTTATCATAATTTTTAAAGCTATGGGTATTGTGTGTGATCAAGAAATTGTACAGCTTATTGGTACAGAAGAGGGTTTCATGAAAAAAATTGGAGCCAGTATTGAAGAATGTCATGCATTAAACATTTTTGCACAAAATCAAGCTCTTAAGTAAGAAATTGTTTTATCGATAATTTGTATTTAGTTATAGGAGTTAGTTATAGTAAGAATTATAAAATTTACTTAAATTTAACCTTTAGGTACTTGGCAAACAAGAGGAAACAAAAGCGGTTTACAGTTGTAAAATCGAGTGTTACAGATGAAATGAAAGACATTCTAGCTTCTAATATTTTAAATCATGTTCCCGTAATAGATTTTAATTTCAAGTTGAAAGCTACATATCTTGCATTAATGATTAGAAAAGTTATGATAGCACAAACAGATGGAAAATTAATTGACGATCGTGACTACTATGGTAATAAAAGATTAGAATTGGCTGGTTCTTTGTTGTCCTTAATGTTTGAAGATTTATTTAAGCGTTTTAATTGGGAAGTAAGTAGCTGAATTTCAATTCATAATAATTAATTTTCATTACAAAACTATTTTAAAAATAATTACGTTTATTACAGTTAAAACAAATAGCTGATAAAAATATACCAAAGATCAAGGCTGCTCAATTTGATATAGTCAAACATATGAGGCATGATTTAATTACAAATGGATTAGCATGCGCAATATCAACTGTAAGTTATATTTTTGTAGTATGTCCATTTGACTATTACCTTTCTTCATAATCACTCATAAAATAATATAAAAACAGGGAAACTGGACTATTAAAAGATTTAAAATGGAAAGACATGGCGTAACACAAGTACTTTCCCGTTTATCATACATTTCCGCATTAGGAATGATGACAAGGGTAAATTCCCAATTCGAAAAAACTAGAAAAGTCTCAGGACCACGTTCTTTGCAACCATCTCAATGGGGAATGTTATGCCCTAGTGACACTCCTGAAGGAGAGGTAATATTTCTTTTTTTTAAATTTGTTTAATAATGTTAAATACAATAGTAATTTAAAAAAATATATATCTTTACAGGGATGTGGTTTAGTAAAAAATTTAGCTTTGATGACTCATATAACAACTGAAATAGATGAAGAACCAATAATGAGACTTGCTTTTAATCTTGGTGTTGAAAATGTAAATATATTAGGTGGCGAGGAGATCAATAATAAAGACGTTTACATGGTCTTTTTAAATGGCAACATATTAGGTATTGTAAAAAATTACTATCGATTAGTAACTGTGTTTCGTATGCTGAGAAGAAAAGGTTTAGTCAATCAATTTGTATCTATATATCCTCAACATCAACACAGGTATTTATTCTTATATTATTTAATTAAAATGGCCCATTGTTTTGAGTTTAACAAATTTATATAAAATTTTTAGATGCGTACAAATCAGTTCTGATGGAGGAAGATTATGTAGGCCATATATTATTGTTGAAAATGGTCAACCCTTAGTTAAGCCAGAACATATTAAAATATTAGAACAAGGAGTTAGGAGTTTTGAAGATTTTTTGCATGATGGTATAACTTTATGATAATTTTATGAAAATTCTTCTTGTGAAAAATAGTTTTAGAGGAATGTTAACAAAAATTTTTCTTCACATTTGACAGGACTGATAGAGTACTTGGATGTCAATGAAGAAAATGACAGTTTCATTGCTTTTAATGAATCGCACATAAAAGAGGGTATAACTCATTTAGAAATAGAACCTTTTACATTACTAGGAGTTTGTGCAGGACTTGTACCATATCCTCACCACAATCAAAGTCCAAGAAATACTTACCAATGCGCTATGGGTAAACAAGCGATGGGAACTATTGCTTATAATCAACGAAATCGGATTGACACTTTGATGTATAATTTAGTATATCCTCATGCTCCAATGGTGAAAACAAGAACGATTGAATTAATTAATTTTGATAAACTTCCTGCTGGTCAGAATGCAATAGTAGCTGTTATGTCTTATAGTGGTTACGATATTGAAGATGCATTAATTCTAAATAAAGCATCAATAGATAGGGGATACGGTAGATGCTTAGTATACAGAAATGCAAAGTGTATATTAAAGAAATACGCGAACCAAACTAGTGACAAAATCATGGGTCCTCTTATAGATGCTACAACAAAAAAACCAACTTGGAAACACGACATTATTGATAATGATGGTATAGCAGCTCCTGGTGAGATGGTGGAAAATAGAAAAGTAATGGTAAACAAATCAACTCCATCAGCAAATACAGGTCCTGTTACCACAGGGAATCAAGCACAAACAGAATATAGAGAGGTACCAGTAGTATATAAAAATCCAGTCCCTGCATATATAGAAAAAGTTATGATTTCTAGTAATGCTGAAGATGCATATTTAATAAAACTTTTATTAAGGCAAACAAGAAGACCTGAAATTGGTGATAAATTTAGTAGTCGTCATGGTCAGAAAGGAGTCACAGGTAATACTTAAATTGTTTTCATTTGTATTTACATAAAATAAAATAACATTTCAAATAATAAAATTTTTATGAGATTCAGGTTTAATTGTTGAGCAAGAAGATATGCCATTCAATGATTTTGGTATATGTCCCGATATGATTATGAATCCTCATGGCTTCCCATCACGTATGACAGTAGGTAAATTAATCGAATTACTTGCTGGAAAAGCTGGTCTGCTTAAAGGAAAGTTTCATTATGGAACAGGTGTGTTTTAAAGTACATTTGAATGTTAAAATGATAATTTTATATTTAAAATAATATTTCTCTTTTATGTTAGCATTTGGAGGGTCCAAAGTAGAAGATGTGTGTGAAGAACTAACAAGTGCAGGATTCAATTATCTCGGAAAAGATATTTTCTATTCTGGTTTGACAGGAGAACCTCTTGAGGCTTATGCTTTCTCTGGACCAGTGAGTAGTATAAAAATTATTTGAATTTTAATATGACTTTATCAACTTATAATTTTTCTGCAGGTATATTATCAGAAACTTAAACACATGGTTCAAGACAAAATGCACGCTCGGGCGCGTGGTCCAAGAGCAGTTTTGACAAGACAGCCTACAGAAGGTCGATCAAAAGATGGCGGTTTAAGGTTGGGAGAGATGGAAAGAGATTGTCTAATTGGATATGGAGCAAGTATGATGCTTATAGAAAGATTAATGTTATCGAGTGATGCATTTGACGTCGATATATGCAACAAGTGCGGTTTGATGGCGTATAGCGGCTACTGTCATAGTTGTAGATCCAGTGCGTGCGTTTCCACAATAACGATGCCATATGCTTGTAAATTGTTATTTCAGGAGTTACAGTCTATGAACATTGTTCCAAGATTAACTCTTAAAAATTACTGTGACTGAATAATACATAGTTTTTTTTATATTTAATTATGGTTATATGAATTTTATTATCCTTATAATAATAATTAATAGAGCCAATAATCGTTATAATAGAGTCGTTTTGGTGAGGTTGGAACCACTGCAGACGCCCCCCATTTTATGTAAAATTTCTTTTTAATTAGTTTAATTGTATTTAATTCATAATAAGTTTAACAGCAGTGAATAAGAAAGATAATGAATGCAAATTTGCAAATGAAAAAGACGCGAAGAAAATAGTAGTGTCGATAACTCTTGCATAATATTATCAACTATATACTATTTTCTTCGTATCTTCATCATGTTTAAATTTTCCATCCACTGTTCTCTAACTTATTCTAAATAGAGTTACACACAAATCGTCCAGAAAAACTCAAAATTGAATTAGAACAATGAAAAATACGGTGCGTGTCATCTATCTTTTATTTATTAGCCGTGGGTTCTCTAGCTTGAGACGCCGATATGTCATATTAAAACTTCTTTGTAGTCCAAGGGAGTGAATTTGTTATAGCGAAGCCTATAAGTAGATAGTTGGAGGACGCTACCGCCCCAACTACTAGACCTACACAGTTTCAAGTGGATTCCGAACCACCGAGAACACGGTGAAAGCAAACACATACAAAATTCGTGTTTCAATGATGCCGGCTTTTTTACGGGAGCGAGAATCGAATCCGGGATCTTTTAGAAACGAGTCCGACGCGCTACTTACCGTTGAGCCACTCGCAGCCACGGCCACCGTGGCTCTTACGATGGTGTGTGTGTGTGTGTGTATGCTGCGTGTGAGCGTGTGTGTTTTGAAAAATATTCAATATGGCGCATATTCGAATTTCGAACACAGAGAAATTGGATTCGGAATTTGAAATGCGAACCGCGGGCAACGGCCTTTCTTGATCTCGAATGGTGCTGGACGTTGGATGTAGCATATATATAACATATGTATCAAGTAGAATGGGAATTAGTAGATATATCGAACACTGTTGTACGATTGTTTGTACATACATTAAATTTTCATGCTACATCCAATAAACATCCAACATCCTGCGCCATTGAATAAAGGCGCCGATAACTGTGGTGGTACAGACACCGCAGTGAGTGAACATTTGTTAATAAAAATCGTTGATAAAATATATTTTTTAATGTTTCTGGCCTTCCCCCAATTTCTAACTTTGAAAAAAATCATTTTTTAACTGTTTAATATCATAAAAGCATTTTATTTAAGGGATTAAAAATGTCACGTGACCCGTCCATTCACTGAACTTATTTACTGGTGAAGTCAGCCTATAGTATGTAGGACTTAGGTTATATAGTTTTCGTATACCGACCGAAGGCCAAAGGGTAGCGGCTCGGCATCAGTGAAACGCTCGGAACAGTAGGTCCGGACTTAGAAGTCGACCATTAAATTCGCGTCCTTTCGTTACCTCAAATGTCAATTTTAGCAAATCATGTAAAAAGTTAGTAAATCGGCCGTATTTTTCTAAGTGCGCAGAAAAAGACAGTTTGAGCGCGCGGTCTGCTCAGCGAACAGTTCGCGGGAGAGCATATATATAGTTTAGCAGTTTACGTTATCGCGCGGTTTCTGGTCGATTCCAATTTCACGCAAATTGAGGCCCGCCGCTGGTATATCGTCGGAGGACAGTTGTGTGTGTTTTTTCCTCTTAGCCGCGTCAACGGTGCCAGCGTTGAAGACACCAGGCCTTCAGAAATGAGTTCCAACAATTCCCAACCGCTATTTGCATGCTCGAGATGCTTTTCGAGGCACCCCTTCGAGGAGCTCTCCTCTGGCCAGCAACTCTGCAAGGTTAGAAAATCACCAGTTTCACTTTCAGCCAAGACTTTAACCTATTTTCAAGGTTACAACAATTGCGAATGCCTATATTATTAAGCTTAACCTTTCTCAAGGAGAAACAACCCGCTACCGATATCAACTCGAAACATATAGTTTGTCTGATACTCCGAAATTCCTAATTTATGCCGATATGTGAATTTTCCGAAATAAGCAATCGTTTCATTACTCGTATATTGTATACGTTTGGCTGAGTTGTTGCTTTTGAAAGTCAGCCTTTGCTATATATGCTCCTTTATATATACACAACACTGCTATTTTTACATTTTTCCCCAACAGATTATACTCTATATTATTGTGATGGTTAATGAACAATTATAATACTTAATCTAAAATAAATTCAACATAAAAGCTGTATGATTAAATAATAGCATTTTCAAAATTTCATCAAAAGATTGAATTATTTATTCAGGAATGCAGAGGAACATTTCCTGTGGTCAAGTGTACATACTGTAGATCAGAATTTCAACAAACTATGTAAGTATCAATTGTTAAACATTTAAAAATGTTATACTCAAGAAAGTAAGTAAACACCTATTGTTTATAGGAAAGGAAATACAAGTACGATATGCAAAAAATGTGAACAAAATGTAAAGGCATATGGAAAACCATCAGCTTGTGAATATTGCAATACCATTGCTGCATTCATTGGAAGCAAATGTCAAAGATGTACGAATTCTGAAAAACGTTATGGCCCACCTGTAACGTGTGAGCAATGCAAGCAAAAATGTGCCTTCGACAGACATGACGAAGACAAAAAAGTAATAAATTACTGTTTTCATAAATTACTTTCACATCACTTTTGCAAATGATTAGTTGACTTTTATTGATGTTTTTAGGTTGATGGCAAACTTTTATGTTGGTTATGTACATTGTCGTATAAGCGAGCCCTTGCTAGAACAAAACAATCAGATGCTGACCGGAAAGCACATTTAAAAATGGTTCAACAGCGAACTGTGAAACACAAAGAGCAAAAGTAAGTTTTTTGTAATAGCAGTATATTATGTTAGTATAATACAATGTTTCTGATAATTATTCAAATTTCTCTAAAGATTGAAAGGTCACAATAAAAGGCCACATAGAGTAGACGTGACAAAACTACCACCTCAATCAGATTCAAATGATAGTAATGGACCTACTCCTGTGAAAGCAGCAAGAATAGCCGGCGTGCATGACCCTCATGATCCTAATATCTCTGACCATGTCGTTGCTGTAACTTCACTTAAAGAAAAGATTGCTAATTTACAAAAACAAATAACAGTAAAAGATGGACAACTTCTTGCTAAAGAAAAACAGGTAAGTCTATTTTTGGGAGAGAATTCAATATTTCTTCTTTTATCATTTTATTTAAGAAACGTAATTTTTTATTTTAGATTACTGAATTAAAAGCTAAAAATTTCACTTCTGAGGCTGAATTACGCAATAAAATGAAAACTTCAGAAAAAGAATATGATACTAAAGTATCTAGTATGCAGCACAAAATTTCCAACCTGCTGAAAGAAGTAGCATCCTTATCAAAGAGTACAAAACGGGATAGATTATCTGCTGCAAAGAGTGAAGCAGGGACCAATAGTGGAAGTGGAACTGACAGCCCTGTACCTTGATAAGGTAATTGATTTTTTAATTATATTTAACCTTTTATTTCAAATAATTGATCCTAATTATTTAATATTCATTTTCAGGTATTGATTAGCTGCATCAACGTTACATACTCAATGTCCAAGTCCACTTGAAATATGTGGTCATTACATAGCAAATTGTTTCCAACCAGGAAAAGAATAAAAAATTGTATTATTTTTCTAATTACTATATATATGAGCTATTCATCATACTATTCGATAATTAAGCAAATTATTTTTTGCCTTCAAAAAGGCAATAAATAAATTGCAACAATATCTCTGCTAATGATTATTAGCATTTGTTTTTTTATTTTTTCTTTTCTAAACGTACACTTGTTTTTGCTATTTGAAACACAATGCAGTATAATTAAGCTAGACCAAGATTAAATGATTCTTTTTGTATTTGTAAAGAAGTGTAAACTTATAATTCCATGATGAAGAAACCGAACAAGTCTTTCCACAAAAAATAAATAAATAAATTTTACGAAAATAGCTGACGCTCCGAATAAAGCAGGAATTTAGTTCAATTTAGAATATTAATATAATGATGAGATGGTAATGACATGTTGTAACGAATAAGGAGCGGCTGCTACAATATTTTATTATTTATAATGATTGTAAACGACGATACACCAAAACCATGGTGATTGTAGAAGAATTTGCAATAAAAGTATGGAAAATATGTAACTACTTCTATAAAATACTTACCAAATTAATGAACAGTCATAATAATTATAATGATCAATTGAATGTGTACGATGTTTAATGAAACGATTGCTTATTTCTTATGTGGTTGTATAAAAATCAAATGGAACTTCAGGAAATAATTGACACTAATTTAAATATCCAACAGCCATATATTTATTCTGTATTTTTAAGAAACAAATGCTAATTGAGCATTACCTATTTCATAATTATAATGATAATAAATGCGTAACAATTTATTATTTACGAAGTATAAGGATAATTAACATTTAATTTATAGTCGTTTAAATACGAAACGTGCGCGTGCACGCGATGTACAGTACAGCGGTAGTTTTTTAATCATTTTTTATTGTTTTATCATCGACTCGAGAGACAATAAAAACTAAATATTGCTTGTCCGTTGCCGAGGCGATTAGTCATTTGCTTCCTCATTTTTTCTTCGATTGATGACTACTTTCAGTATTATTAATATCTTATTATTTACAATGAAAATCACCCGTCCCGCTCTTTCGCGCACTATAACATCCCCCCTCCCCTAATACTTTTTCCCTTACAGTTACGCTCTCATTCGATTTCTCCTCACAAATAATTCGCATCTTATCTTAAATTTTGTTTATCGATTAGATTTTAGCTTTTCCTGGAGCGTTGGTTGCAGGCAAGGCCGGATATCGGAGACAATTTTTACAGAATGACAAAGCTATATAGTTCATCTCAATGTTCAGCGTAAAGAATAGCGTCGGGAAGGCTTACAAAATAATTCTTCGCGCAGACAGTCTTTTAATTGACAATGTGCTCTCTTTTAATAGCAATAACGAAGAAATCTCAAAAATATAGATTCTTTTACGTAAAATCAAATATTTGTCTGCCTAATCGTATTTAAGAAAGCGATTTATAAAAATCGCACCATGTATAAAATGATGGACAAAAATGTTGACTTCCCAATGAAATTCATTACGCCTCGCTCGTTCCACGCATCCGCAATCATACATATTCTTCATTCGATTCGCTTTAATTATGACAGTATTAAGCACCTAGTACCGTTCCATGTTTTGATTGATCCTGGATATATATTTTATCATTACGTTTTTCTGTATAGTTTTTAAATGGAGTCTGCGTCAGTGCGCTAAAAATGTCTCTTACGACCCCCCGCTTGAATATTGTATTATGCAAAATGAAGAACGGAAAGATTTCTTAATATACTGCAGTAAGTACATCGTATTAAATAGGTATTGCTTGGCCTTGGCATTCCGTAGAATAACCGAAACGTCCACGATGCCAGTATTACATTTCGTACATTATGAGCAACTCTACAGAATACTCTCTCTCTCTCTCACTCTCTCTCTCTCTCTCTCTGTCTCTCTCTCTCTCTCTCTGCACGTACACGCTTCTTCATACCGCTAGTTCTACTCCCAAACATCTTTTGACGTCGTGCGCACAGTCGTATGTCGTATCTATAAACTACGTAGTCTTGTCAAGAATTCCAAAGTTTTGTGTATAACAAGTCCTGATCTATTTAGTATATATTATGAAATAATTAAAAAATGTACACGGAGACGTCGAGCTCAGTGCATTTGTCGGTTGAAGAATATACATTACTTTTTCTCTGAAACGATCTCTTACACATTACAAGTTATAAGGTAATAAGTGTACAATCGATGTATAGAAGTTTTATCGTAATTCAGTTGTAACACTTCGTATATTGCGACTGGTAGACAAGATTTTTTATTATCATTAAAAAATTATGTTGCGTAGAGTGTAAAATCTCATTATTATTTCACCGTACTGTGATTTTAAAAACCGACGTATAAGTACAGATCGTATATCTTTCCGTACAAATAAATATTTCAAAAAACGCTGTAATAAAGCTTGAGTAAAAGACCCTCTTAAACGTGAAATAAAAAATTAGAGTGTTACAATGTAATTACCGTTTGTTTTAATCAGACTCTCTTTATAAACTAAATATATCCTCTGAGTATTAACGTATAGAAACTGGGAAAAGGATTTTTTTCGCCGTACGAAATACGCTGCTGCTCTCCGTTGATCTCGAGTTTGGGTCTGCATGTATATGTATGTGTGCGCGTGTATGCAAGTGTATACGCAAACCGGAAAAGTAATATCGAGCTTCGCAATATGCGCGCACGCGTGTGTATCTGTATGAGTTTCTTATATAAAAATATATGTAACCGGTTTCGGCAAAAACAAAATTAGACGCTCAGTAAAGAGCTATACGCGATTCGTCTCTATACTTTCAAACGTTTTGACGCGCGGTCGCGGCCCCCCCCCCTCCCCCCTCCCCCCTTCTGACGTGCAAGCCGCGACGGCGCGAGGCCGCGTTTCCCTCTGTTTTTCTTTTCGTCGAGATACCTTCGCGACTCTCGTCTCGTTTCCCTTCGCACGGTGGGCTACGTTCGAAGCGATCTCGTCCTCGAGGTTACGCAGTCTAACAGTCATTACACGTTATTGTACCTTATAAAAAAAATCATTACGGACTACGCAGTCAAATGGAAGTTTTCGAATTCTCACAGATCGCCGTGTCTTTTCCTCTCGTTTGCCATGTCACTTGCCTGGGGGATATATATATATATATATATATCCAGTGTATTCCCGCGACGCAGCTTTAACACGACGCTTTGGAGCAAGGTTCGACGGTATATTCGGCGTTTCTACGCTCGCATGTAGAAGACGCAATGAATATGGATGGAGATTTGATTAGCGAAAAAAGAGAAGACTCAAGTAATGATGTAGAAATATTCGTTAGTTACCGATCAGCCAAACAGTGAGAAACAATGAATCGAGCGTCGCTCCGAAGCGTGACGTGGTAAAAGCGAGTAATAATAACACAAATGGCATAATTTTCGAGAAAACTTACAATTTATACAAAGATATAGCTAGACGGAATGTTTCATTTTCCTTTTAAAATACTGACTGCATCTCGATCCACGCAATTTATCCAATATGTAAAAATTTGTGCAAATTCATCATTTCAACAGAATTAGCACACACGCAAATACGTTGATCGTATATTTCATTTTTATTTTTATTTATTTTTTTTTTTCATTCGTACGCAACTTTTTGTAATAAAATTTTTAAATGTAAAACCAACTAAATAATCGATCACACGTACTATGTTTTTCCAACCAAATTCGAAATAATCTAATTGACTCGAATTTAGCTTTAAAACAGTCCTTGCACGAGTTGATACGTCCAGTATACACCATACATCGAAACTTTGCAAAATGTTTGAAAATATTTAAACAATTGCGTAAAAAATTATAGGTCGAGTTGATTTGACATATCTAAAGAAACGCATCAATGCAAAGACTGTTTTAACAGAGTACAACAAATGTATTTAATTGGTTTCAAGCGCGTATATTTCGCTTCTTTTGAGCGTACGCCATCACATGATATATAATCGTCTTCGCGCGCGCGATTCGAGTATCGAGTAATACAGATTAAAAACTACATCCTGAGTGGAGCCACAGAATTTCCGGTTCGAGGGTACCGAACGCGAGGGACGCAGCCTACCGTCGTCTATGGTTCTCCCTTCTCTCTCTCTCTCTCTCTCTCTCTCTCTCTCACTCTCTACACTTCTCTCTTTTTTTGCAGCTTTTTTCTCCCCATTTTCGTTTATCATTATACTTCTTATTACGCCTCACCCTCCCTAGCCTTTGCACTCGCAGTCAACGAGACTCATACATGCGAATCGAGTCGCAGGCATTTGCCCGTGTATACTTTGTCTTTTTTTTTATAAATTAGAGCATTAAGTTACGCTTTGAGTTATCGATTAAGTTATAGTTAATGTTAGTATTTACAGGTACAGGTCTCGCATAGTTGCAGTCGTGTCGTCACTGGTTACTCCGCTTGCGTTGAACATCGTCCTTCCTCCGTCTTTTACCCGGCGGACGCCGACAAAATCCGCCTTACGCGATAATCGTTTCTCTTGTCCTTTCATTTTTTTCGTTAATTTTCTCTTCGTTTTATATTTTTTATTCTTATGCGATTCGATGTGTCTCTGGTGACGCGCGTATGGGAGAGGCGCGATAGAGAATGAGGAAGCCAACGTTTTTGCGTTCAAAGCCTCTCGCGTTTATTCTTCTCGTTCTACCTCCCGCTAAGTACTCGTAATAACTCCGTTTTGTTCGGAGGAGCGATATAGCGCAATTTTCCTTGATAATTTCGTCTAATGTACAGGCTATACGCGAGGTTGTTTTTTCAATCTCGTTTGGTCTCTGGCTTCTATCTCGCTCCTCGATTCACCTTTTCTTGTGCGACTTGGCGGCTGGGCTATACATGCTGCGTTTAATTTATTTTTCAGACTTGAAGGATATAGGAAGAAGCTTCGCGGGGCAAGACGCCTTAAGTACATTCGATAATGTGCGGCTGCGAACTTTCTATGACGCTCGGCCTGCCGACCGAGTTTTCAAGATTGTGCAGAGAGGTGGGCATGTTTCCTGAAACAAAACATAGCATCGTCACGTTTATTACTTGTCAGTTTTTTTTTTTCTTTTTCTTTTTCAGAAACAACATACATATAGGCAATTTTATAGAAGTGTCGGGAAATAATGAAGTCTTCTTCAAAATTAAATAAAACTTGAAACGTAAAAATAGAATAGAGAGGAAAAAAATATGACGTACATGTTGAATTGAAAGAACAGAATGATTAGACGACTCACCGACATTCATGTCGGGTGCGTACTCGTAGTAGGTGGGCGAGCCAACGGATGAGGCGAGGGCCAGTTCATCCTCGATATTATTCGGCCGACAACTCGTCGTCTTCCAGTGCGTCCTCAGACCACTAGCGCTTATGTACTTTTTGTCGCACACCTGACACGTGTACGGCCGCTCGTTCGTGTGCAGCCGTTTATGTAGTTTCAGGTGGACGAACTGAGTGAACTTGGCCGTACACAGGTCACAGGCGTATGGTTTCTGACCGGAATGCAGTCGCAGGTGAGTCTTAAGGTTTGACGTCGAGCTGAAGCGCTTCTTGCAGATGTCGCACTGATGTGGCTTTTCGCCTGCAGGGAGAGCCAGCGGGGATTAGTGACTCGGCCAACATAGAGGTAGATTTAGGAGGAAAAAAAGAAAGGGCTTACCCGTATGCACGAGGTGGTGCTTCTGGAGATGAGCGAGCTGTGTGAAGCTTTTGGTGCAGACGTTGCACTTGAAGGGCCGCTCACCCGAATGCGTTCTGAGGTGGACCTTGAGATTCGAGAGCTGCCCGAAGGTCTTCCAGCAGACGTTACACTCGTAGTGCATCTTGCCGTCCTTCTTCTTCAGCGGGTACGGTAACGACCTGTAGCCCCTCGAACCGCCCTGGGAGTTCGGGCTGAGGGAGCCGCTCTGGGAGCAAGCGTGGTCGTCGGGCGACATAGAGCCCACGGGCGAGTAGCGGTGGATCAAGGAGGACGAGGCCGCTCCTCCGCTCGAGTGGATACTCAGGCCCGGGTGGTGGCCCAGGTGCAAATTGTGCGTGCTGGCGATGAGGGCCTGGTTGCCGTCCATCTGCAGCGTCGAGGAGCTCGGCATCTGCTGACCACCGCCACTGCTGCTGCTCGCCTCGGCGCGCCGACGGTCCTCGCTGCCGGCGCGCTCGTGGTACAGCATGCCCGCGTGGCTCGAGGGTGGCGAGTAGCTCGAGCAATTTATTGACAGCGGCGAAACGACGCTGTGGTGGTGCAGCTGCTGCTGCTGCTGCTGCTGCTGCTGCTGCTGCTGGTGTTGCTGATGTGGCT
This sequence comes from Torymus sinensis, assembly GCA_030522985.1. NCBI lineage: Eukaryota > Metazoa > Arthropoda > Insecta > Hymenoptera > Torymidae > Torymus > Torymus sinensis. Next base: position 14,966 of record JAPYZP010002525.1, read on the forward strand.
GGTGTTGCTGGTGTTGCTGCAGCGAGTTGGACTGGTGGCCATAGAGGCCGTAGGGATAGGGCGAGGCCGAGCCGTGGTGGATGGGCGAGAGCGAGGAGATGGAGGAGACGGCCTGGCTCTGGCCGCCGCCGGTGCTGCTGCTTGCTCCTGTCATGTACATCGAGCTGGACTCGCCGGCCGAGTAGAGGATCGTCGTCGTCGGCTGGCCGGCGTGCGTCGAGCTGGCCAGGGCGGGCGAGGGGCTCTTGCTCTTGCGCTTGCTCGCTGGCGAGGAGGCCGCCGAGGAGGCGTTCGAGCTCGGCGTCGTCGTCGAAGCCTGCAGGAGCAGAGGTCCGCAGCCGACGGGACCACCGCCCGTGCTGGAGTGCAGGACTCCAGGGCTGCAGGGTCGTGGCTGCGAGGAGCTCGGCTGTTGCTGCTGCTGCTGCTGCTGCTGCTGCTGCTGTGGCTGCTGCTGCTGATGTGGCTGCTGGTGTTGCTGCTGATGGTGGTGATGGTGCTGCGGATGCGGTTGCTGCTGCGCCGGGGCCGGGAGCTGCGAAGCGCTGCTGCTCGTGGGGCTGGGCAACAGCAGAGGGCCGGTGCTGCTGCTCGCCGGCTCGGTCTGCATGGGCAGGTTCGAACTGGAGTCCGGGCTGCAGGGCAGGATGTTGCTGTAGCGGTGAGACTTTTTGTACGAGTAGGCCATCTCCGTGGGACTGGAGGGCGACGGAGTCACCGAATCCACGTGGCTGCTCGCTGGCTGCTGCTGTGCGCCGGCCAGACTTGCATGACTGCTGTGGATGACATTCGTGGCGCCGGGGTGCGTCGACTGCGAGCTGCTCGTGTTGTTGTTGCTGTCGGTGCCGCTGGCACTGGAGCCGTTTGGGTTGTTGCGCAGAAGAATGTTCTCGAGGATGGACGAGCTGGGGTTCATACCGGCGTTGGTGGTGCTCACGTACGATCTCGAGGGATTCGTCGTCGAGATGGGACTGTGGCTTCCCAGTGCCTTCGCCTCGGACTCGTAGAAGGACTTGACTGGGGGCTTCTCAACGAGGTCTATGTCCTCGAGGCTCGGAGTCGTCGACGACGTCAACAGCGCCACCGACGGCGGCGTCTTTTGCACCGGGATCTCGGGCGTGGGAGCACGCGGCTCTCTACTCATGAGCTCCTCTTTTTCCTTGGATGCTATTACCTCTAAACTTTTGCTGCTCACAACATTGTTATTGTTGCTACTGCTGTTATTGTTGTTGTTATTGTTGCCGGACTGGAAGTTACCGTACGTCCTGAGCATTTTGATCTTGACCATGCGGTAGTCGTTCTCATGCTTCAAGAGCCCAACGGCGGGCTGATTCGGAGCGATGTTCCGCGAGGTCTTGGAATGCTTCGAGAAGTCGAGGACGTAGTTACTCTCCGAGTCGGATTCGCTGCTCTCCTCCGGTGGCGTGAGGATTTCGTCGTCGGCATGGTAGCCGTTCGAGTGATATCCCTCGTCGGAGCGCACACTTCCGTCCGTAGGCGTCATCTGCGAACGCCTCTCGTATATCACAGAGTCTTTTAAGGTAGAGACGGCCTCGATCGCGGGCGGTATGTCGACTGGATGTGACGCCGACTGCTGTACCTGTTGCCCTAGAAGCAAAAAATAGTAGTTTTTGTACGATCATTTTCAATTTTTAACTTCAACACTCTTAAATCATAATTCCGAGCGCGTGCATGCGACCAGTAAAAATGAGACAACTTTTATAATAAACATAAAGGAAATTTAAAAAATAGATAAAGTCTGGCTGAATTAATATCACTATAATAGTATACAATTTTATTAACAATTAAATGTTTAACAATATTAATTAATGATAATGATTCTATGTTTCAGTGATGGATACTTACGGATCTTTTGAAGCATCTGCTCTCCTGTGACTGGATGATTTAGCCTCTCGGCGAATTCACGACAATACCAGACTAAAAGCTCCTGATTTGCATCAATCTCCTTGACGGTGTAAAAATAAATGTTCATCTAGAATAAAAATACGTACCATTGATTTATATATTTTACGAAAGGTGATATAATTTAATATGATTTTTGTTCACGTAGACATAGATTTACCTCATACTGGCAAGCTATTAAGTTCTGGGAGTCTGATGAATACGCCGGATTGACGTATCTCATCCAGTTTGACTTTTGAACGTCAAAACCGTCGATGTAATAGAACAGTTCGTTGTTTTTATAAACCTAGAGAAAAATTGTTTAAACTCGTAAATAATGACTGGAAAAATGAATAAAATCGTTATATTTGCCGAAAAAAAAGAAAAAGTAACTCTTCTTACCCTCCAAAAGTACTTTCGATCCGTGTCCGGTGGAACGGAATCCTTTGTGTAAATTTGTCCGACCAGCGGTCCAAAGCGTGTACCCTTTGGAATGCGATCTGTGCTCCATACCCCAAAAACCTAGATTTTTCAGGTTAATATTTTCATTTCATAATGTGAATTAATAAATTACTATGGTATTACATGTGTCAGGATAATATTTACATTATTGCACTCTTGAGATGGTTTGAGGACCAAATTCCTCGGTAGCGAGGCTTCTGCGCGATTTGCTTCATTGGGAGGCGTCGGAGTGTCGGGTGCAATGTAGTTGACCTTCTGCTGGAACTCCTCCTCCCGCAGAGTTGTGTAATCCCAATCGCCCGACTTCATTTTTTACTGCAATAAAAAAAAATAATTTCAAATTTCCGCTAAAACTGTTGTAATTAATTATAATTCTATTTTCCACTTGAAGCTACAAAGATAATTATGTGGAGCCAGAGTTGAAGCATAAAAGGTAAAGATGGTGAGCCTATTCTGGGGGAAATTCGGAAAAAGTCTAACCGAGGTTTGAGTAGAAAAGGGCGAGTATGGTAAGACACCGAAGTCACTCGCCTGTCCGCCCGACTACACGTTCTCTTTTCTACTTGAAACTGCAAGTTGCAATTTTCGACAGCTAACTAAGAGTTAACAAGCAAGACAGTAGGCCTATATCTTGAAAGAAGACTCAGCTCGCAAACATCTCGTTTATACGCTTGTCTCGCGCGACGGTCTAGTTGCCGGTGCCCCGCACCCTTAGACCGAAAAGCGGCGCAAAGCGCGAGGGCATCGCACTCTGGCCGCTCGAAAAAAGGAGAAAGCGTCAGTGGCGGCAGCAGGCCAATCGGTAAGTCGCAAATCCATTCTCTCTCTCTCTCCGTCTCGCTGCGGCGGGGCCGGCGGGGGTGCAGCGAGCTGGCCGGGAGTGAGAGTGCTGCGCGTACAGGGAGGAAGGCACGCCGAGAGAGGGCGAGAGTAAAAGGGGGAGGGAGGTTAGCGGCGGCGACGGCGGTAGTGGTGCACACGCCGAGAAAGTGAAACCCGTCCGTGCATTGATCGACTGCAGGCTGGAGGGAGAGAAAGGGAGGAGGGAGAGGACCGAAAGGGGGCATAAACTCTCCCGTGCGCGGTCCATCCTCCCCCGCCGCCCGGCGAGGCTTCTCTCACTCTCCCTCTCGCGCCCTCTCATATCCTCTCACTCTCCCCCTCTCACTCTCTTCTTTTGCTTTTGCATATTTGCCTTTCCTTCCGTGTCCGTTTCTACCTGCCCCCCCCCCCCCTCCCCCAGCTTATTAGTTTGCCGTGAAATACTTTTTACCTACTTTTACGCTGCTTTCGTTTACATTTCTCACGTCTCTGTATTTCATGAGGTGCCGTTGCAGCCAGACTCCCCATTTTCATTACACTTTGTAAAGAAGCAGCAGCAGCAGCAGCTTTACTTTGGTTCGATAATAATGGTGTTGAAAACATGCAGCGAGCGCTGTGCATTTAATGCGACTGACAACCGCATAGCAGGGAGTAATGGAATTTTGAAAAGCGTGCGCGGCGAAGTCGTTGCATCGGCAAATATTTATAGACGATCGTGCAGGGCAAGGGTGTAACAAGAGAGAGAGAGAGAGAGAGAGAGAGAGAGAAAGAGAGACTCACGGGCTGGCGTGTGGTGGGTAACGGTGGTGCATCGGCTTGGAAGGGAGTCGCCCGGCGCTGCCGCTCTGCCTCACACTCTCCTCTGCTCGACACTTTGTTTACGTGTGTCCCGCGAGCGTTTCACTTTCCACAACGGGCTGCACCACCACCTCCTCCACCACCACCACCTCACCTCGCGTCCTCCTCCCGCTCTCTTCCTCCCCTTCGCGCGCACTCGGTTCGTTCCTCCCTGTGGCAGCGGCGGGGGAGGTTCGCTCTCGCTTTTTCGCTTCCTTCTCCGCGTCTCTCTTTCTCGCTGCAGAAGCGCGCGACGCGTCTCTTTCTGACTCTCTGTGTAAGCTGCAGGCAATTACGTAATTCGATGGTTCTTGAGGGAGACCGGGGCCAGCGGTGTCGTCATGCTTGGCGGTCGGCGGCACTCGTCGCCGGTTCCACCTGCGGGCATCTCCGGGTGCTCCTCGCCTAGCAGCGGCATTCTCCCTGTGGCATCGCGCAACTAGGCGCGCTCGAGAACCGCCGATTTCCCGCGTCCAGGGCAGAAGGGACGGGCGGCCGGTCGGCCAGTAGCGTATCAGTAGAAGAGGCGAGCGTCCGGTCAGACGCGACTCGAGAGCGAGAGCGAGCGCGAGAGAAGGAGAGTGGCGATCGGGCGCGTGCTCGCGCGCGAGGGTGTGTATAGCGACTGTGGCTGGCACAGTGTGAAACTCGGGTAGACCTGACCTAGCTCAACGCGAGTCGGGCTGCGAGCGGTGGGGCGGCCGCCGGCGCTGCTGCACGCTCGCCGTCCGTCTCTTTCCCACCGCGGTGCATTCGCGCTGCGCTTTCGATCGACCCGCTGCCGCGACTCCGCCTGCGCGCGCTCTCGTTTTCCGTCTGCCTCCCCCCTCCGCCGCTGGCCGACGCGCCGCGGCTCTCCCGCTCCCCGCTGCGCGCCGGTGCATCTCGCTCCCTCCGCTAGCACGCGCGCACTTACTCGCTCCCTCTTTGTGCCAGCGCGCCCACCACCCCGTGTGCGCTACCTGCGCGCCTCCCTCCTCTCTGCCCCCCTTTGTGTCTGTCTGCACGCAGGCCTAGCTTTTCTTCTTTTTGCAGCGCTGCTCACACTGCTCGCGCTGCTCCGATTCTTTCGCCACTGCAGCTTTTTTTCTAGCCGCCGACGAGGCCGACGACGACGGCGACGGCGGCTGCTAATTACCGCACGCGCTCCGAGATTGGGATACAATTGAGCTTCCGTCAGCGGGGTTTATTGGCCTTTTGCTTTCTCCGGCTGTTCTGCCATAGGGTGAGGACAGCTCGCGCCTCTCGGCTTTTTCGCGTTAAGCAGCGACGCGACGCGTATTGAACTTTTCTTACGGCGCTGTGCAAGCCTGTGTACATATTTCTTTCAAACTGACCTTTCTGCATGTGTTTTTCAGTACTTGGCATTCTCAGACTTTTTCCATTCAGAATCTGTCAATGTTTTTCTAAATCTCCCAATGCCGTACCTAACGGGATTCGAACTACTTAGGCCTAATGTTAAAGTCTTCAACCCACAGTTAATAATATAGTAATATAAAAAATATTACGAAGAGGCGAAATCACTTATGCGTTGATTACATTTCATCCTTCAGATAAATAGCCAAAATTACGGTTTATCGTGCGATGAACTGCGGATGGAAAAAGGCGGGCGCAGTGCAAACACATACACGCGTAGGTCCAATGCGAATCGATAGCCGCACACGCGTATAGAGCACGCGGATAGAGGTCTGGTCGGCACGTGAGAGACTAGTAGTGGGCTTCGGTGGCCACCTCGATTTCACAAAGTCACGGTCTGGGCCAGCGACAGTGTGCATCGCCTAGCTAGTGCTGCTGTTGCGCGTGCCGTTCTCGAGAGAGAGAGAGAGAGAGAGAGAGAGAGAGAGAGAGAGAGAGAGAGAGAGAGAGAGAGAGAGAGCGATAGAGAGCGCGCGCGAATCGGCGAATCGCGCCGGCTGTACGCCGGCGACGCGACTACTAACCCAGATACGCGTGGCCCGGGGTCGTTGATCTGTTCCCTTCTCGGCGCACGCCACGCGGAGCGCTCTGATGCGAAAAAGAGGCACCGCACCATGCATGCATATAAATATATACAAGTGAGAAAGATGAGGATGCGAGCAGCATCGGGATTTCCCCGTAGCGCGTGTGCGATTCTTCTCTGCGGTCGTCCAAGATGCAGTTAATTTGCCTTTAGCGCGAACACCATGTAGTGCGCGCGGAGACCAGCTCGATGAAATACATCCTTGGCCAAGAGTTTGTGTGTGTGTGTGTGTGTGTGTGTGTATTGCTTCAAAGACAACATTTTATCGATCGAAATGAAGAATGACTTTTTGGCAAAATTTGATTTTTCGCCTTATTTGGCCTGAGTGGCTTTTTCCAAATAAAATTAGACGTTTAATGTTCAAAAAAATCGATAATTTCATTGTATGTTTATAATTTTATTGTGATAGGAAAAAACAGTTGATAAGGAAGAAATATGAAATAAGAGTGAAAAATGTAAGAGAGTGGGTAGAAGAGCGTCGATTTTCGGTGCTTTTCTAGAGCGCGCAGCGACTAGGAGCGAGGACGACGACAACAACAACAACGAGTTCCACTTTTGAGCAATTATCCGAAATAGCATAGTCCGTGCTCTAGCCTGGAGAGGGAGAGATGCGCGCACTCGGCTTGAAATTTCGCGCGTGCATAGCGACCTCGAAGCGCACACTTTTCTCTCCCTCTCCGCTGCATCGGCTACGAGGACACGGCCGGCAATCCGTCATAGAGCTGCCCCCGTTCTCCGCGCACGTACGCGGGAGCGCATCTAACGGCGCTGCATCGCTCGCGCAATGCTTTTCTAGCGCGCGCGGAGGGGAGCCGAAGAGAAAGAGAGGGCAATGGCCAATGCAAGTGAATCGCGCAACGACGACGGGGACAACGTAGCGGGCCACACTCGCGCACACACGTGGGTATACATATATATATATAATATAAGACGGAAGAGGAAAAAGAAGAAAGCTCCCTTGCGAGGCGCGAGCGCGAGAGATCGAAAGAAGGTCTCTGCCGGTCATTGTCCCACTTGGTGTCCGCTGCCGCGAGCCTGCCGCTCTCGCTTCGTCTTCGCACTTCGCGAGCGTTCCTTCCTTCGCCGAGACTCGAACGAGGTTACATGGCTCTGCTGCCCGAGACGTAACCCCTGCGCGAGATATTTCCCTCTGCCTCGTACACAGCAAGTTGTCGCTACAATTCTTTTCGCGCAATGCCTGTGTAAGCCTTTAAGTGTACGTGCAACGCGCTCTCGGGCTTTCGCTCGATTCTTCTTAATGGGACGCGCATACGCCTGCAGGGGTATACCTACCTATATGTGTATCGGGCCTAAACGCGCGCGCGTTGCTGCAGTCGCCTTGGCGCGAGAGCTGCGTTCTAGACAGAAGAGAGTTATTCTTTGTTGCATACAAACTCTTTTTGCACCTATACTTTTGCTCGGCTTCGCGCCTCTGACGCTACTTTTCCTGTAGTGGATTTCTCGCGGCGAAAAAGAAACGGTGCCGTCGTTATAACTTGGAAACTTTCGGCTTCCTGCTCTCTATATAGCCCTTTTCTTCAAACTCTTTCCCGATCTTCTTTTGCGGTCTTTCATTTTTTATCTCTTTTCCTCTCATCTTAATGTTTGACATAATAACAAATGAGATAATAATATACCCTGTAAAATCATTTAAAAAGTTAATAAAGAGATGCAAGAACGTTACTTCAATTTAATTCAAATAATCAGCATGACGTTTGACTCTGACAACAGAATGTCACTTGAGTAACATTTCTAATCGACAAACTATCCGAAATACAGATCGCGCGTAACATGTTTCACCACGCCGAGATTCTAAATGAGCTTCTTCTCAAATTCAAACGACTATTTTTAAAAGCGCGTCCAACTATTAATAATCTCGGAGAACCAGAGTCTAACTTGGAAATTAGAGAAGAAACTGATCTCGCGCACCTACGATAGCCGACGTTTCAAGGGCAAGCTCTTACGACACGAGCGCTCGCACGAACATGCGCGAGGTCATTTCGAATTCCGAGCTGTGCGTATGCTTTCTCTCTCTCTCTCTCTCTTTTGGGGTCTAGCCTTGGGCTAAGTGAGAAAAGGCCGATGAACTCGGCTCCGGTCCGGCCTATTCCTTCTCTAGTTCGCCAAAACGTACACCGAACTCAAAAGACGCGTGTGGGATTGAAAAAAGTCTCTCGGGTCCTTTGTATTTGAAAAAATGAAGGCTACTATAGCTGAGGCGACTCGACGGATACAATTATCATCATTATCGAGAATTTTAACTGTTAGTCTATATGTAAAAAAAGTAATTGTTAAGTAGTTTATCGTATTTTAAACTTAATATAGCAACAATGAAATATTTTAAATTTATGTTTTCTCATCACTTCCATTTTTAAATTTCATCATTTCTATCGAATAACTATGACATTTTTTCTAAAAATATCTGCAGATATATGAGAAACAAAAATAAGTAGCATTAATAAGCAACGTTGGAAAAAATTGGCAAAAGGATTTGTTTTTAAAATGCGCAAAGAAAAGAAATATTGAAAAAGCCTGACATAGAAAGGATGGATTTCCCTGTAGACGAACGATAGTTCTGCGACGGTCCCACTTTTCAATCGAATCGGTCGATAAAGAAAGTCAACGACGACGAGGACAACGACGACGACGAGGACGACGACGACACATCGCTTTCGTCATTCGCGCTTCGTCGACGTCGACAAGTGATTGGTTCCGTGGTGTTGTGCGTCGCCACAGTAGTGGGGGCACGCATACGGTCGGACACGTCACTAGCCGCGCGCCGCGCCGTTCGCCGGCCGTGGCAGCGGGGTCGTCGAACCCAAGCGCTGCATAACCCATTTTGTAATAGCACACTTTATTTAACCGGTACGCGGCATCCTTTCCCATTAGCGACGCGCGCGTGTCGCTCGTGCACTGTCGTACACTGACCTATTGATGGTACGCATACTTTCGTTTAATTTTAATGCGTGCGGAGAAAATGGAAGAGCGGAGCCCCGTATGTAGAGCGAGAATTTTTCTAGCCGGGCCGTGGAAGTAGTATAGTCGAAGCTGCAGTTTGCTCTTTCTCGAATCGCGTACGCCGAGATTTTCCATCAGCAAGCATGCTAATGTTAAGAAAATACGCAATGAGGAAGGTGAAAATGTTTTTTTTTTACTTTTATAATTAAAGGAATATTTATAGTGACAAAGCAGTTTCGGTAAGAGTTAAAAAAATCATTGCACTGAAAGAAATCATGTAGGAAAATTTACAAATTTCCATAGGAAAAATTACAATTTTTCATAGTAAAATGGAAAGAAACGATTTTCCTACTAATGTTTCCAATTTAATATGGTAAGTTTTATAAAAAATCTTATAGAAAATATTCGTTACATACTTGATAATCCATATATATATATATATATGAAGATATTTCACATACGCACGCACGCAC
>JAPYZP010002526.1:0-26298 GCA_030522985.1 Torymus sinensis
CAAAAACATAAGGTACGGTACCTTGGATCAATTTATTGTTTCGTTTTACAAATGAATTTTGCGATCAAAAACATGTTCAAAAAATGACGTCTTTGGTCGATACTGGGTTAAAAAAGTAATTGATTTTGGAGTAAAAAAAAATTATTTTTTATTTAGGATCGATTTTAAAATTTTTTTGATAAAAATAGTAACTTGACTATTACATTAATGTAACTTTCTATTGCCTCAGAAATGCTCTCCAGAACCAATTATATTTTCCAAACACTCGATCCTTTCGAATGCACCGGACGGATTTGCAATGAGGGAATCGAAAACTCCTTACGCAAGTGACTTGAATCCGGAAGAGGTCGACAGACTCGAGCGTAAAATTTATCGGCCACCGTGTACATTATCCTTCGCGTGCGCGCGTACGCACACACACGTTCTGCTACTATATATATGTCCACTCATGAATTTGGTATAGAGAAACTCACGAAGCCGATGCCCCGTGCATCTGTTTTCTTCATGTTTTCTAGGAGGACTTGCCAGAAGAGAAACCCGTGACCAAGAGCAAACGCGCCGGCACGAAGAGGCTCTCCACCCTGGAAAAGACGGCCCAGGAAGCCGACGAAATTCTAAAGGTGAGCATATATGAGGGTTTGTTTAATAACCATTAATGGTAGAAAAGTCAAAAGCCGAATGCCGGTTATAAATGATAAGGAAAAAAATTCTTCGAGGGTATATATCATAGTTGCAAGTAGCAGGCTACCTCTGCCATCCATCGAATCGAAGATACATACATCACGGACAGAGTGTCAGCGCTAAGAAGCTGCATCCACTCCGGCTACGCGCGACCGCGCTCCGGATCAAACTAGCCGCGATTACGCACACATTTTTTGGCCCGTTAACTCTCTACCGGCGCGGCCCTATAATACACCGAGAGCGCAACGCTGCGCGAGAAACGTCTCCCGAAAGAGAAAGGTTGCTTGCGGCTGCTGCCGTTCTGCTACCCCCTTGCTCGCGAGCGTCGAGTTTTTGCCTCCCCCCCCGGCGTGCGTGTGACGGTGTAGAGGTATATACGCGCCCGCGCGCGACTCGACTCGACTATATATACCGTTTTTATTACTCCGGGCTTCGCGAAAGAGCCGCGGCGGGGCGATATCGGACGGGGAAGGGAGATTTCTCTCTCTCTCTCTCACTCTCCAAGTCGAGGAGAGAGAAGCATCTCTCGTCTCTGTCTCTTGCCGGTGCGAGCTGCAAGGGGGAGGCAGAGCAGAAGGAGAGGGGAGGAGAGTCGAACAGATGACTGCGGGGGGACGAAAGAGGGGGTCGGGTTTTCCGGTGCGCTCGCGTTCCGAGGGCGCCACGGTGGCACGGTGTTTCCAATCATGTGTCATCCGGAATTTGAAAGGCTCTCTTCTCGCTGCTCTTCGTGACCAAGAGTCGATCGTTATCCGTCGACTATCTACCTGCCGGAAAATTCGGATGAGCGGTAAAACTTTTTTACATTTGAATTGTTCATTTTCGTTTTGCTTTCATTGAAAAGATCAAAAGTCAATGCTGTTTATTTATTATGAATGTAGCTGAACAAAAAAAAATCGAATTTACTAATAAATTTACTAAAACCTGTTGTCCTTGAAATAATAATTGAAAGTTAAAATTATTTTCGATAAGTAAATTCGAAACGGAGTGGAAAGAAGCGAATGTGTAACAAGTGTATGAAATTGTCACGATAATTGACACAATTTTGAGTATAATACTTGGGGTAGAAAGAGGGAGATGCACACTTTACTCATTCTCGCCAACTTGTTGCAGGGGTTGAACTCGAGCCTCGTCGAGGTGGAGGGCAGGAGGCGCACGCGCAGCTCAGCGCGAAACATCACCTCGGCGCCGGCCCCGACGCCGCCGAAGAAGGAAAAGCGCGAGCCCCGCACTGGCGGCCGCGGTCGTGGACGGCCCAAGAAGACCAACGAGAATGACGAGGAGCACAGCGCCGCAGCGAACAACAAGGACAAGAACGAGAAGGACGAGGATGCCAAGATGGAGGTAGAGGAAGGCTCCGATGAGAAGGACGAGGAGAAACCTGCCACCGAGAACAAGAAAGACAGGTAATTTGGACTTTTCTTTCATTTTTCCCAATTGGTCGGCTGAAACATTTTTTTCCGTCAACAAAATGGAGTTGGTATTGAATAATCAATTGGTAACAATAATGTTAAAGAAACTGTTGCAACTGGTATCATGACTTTTTCTAACTAAACAAATCTTTCCAACTTGCAGTAAAGAAGAGACTAAGAAAGAGGACCAGACAGACGGCAATACGACCAACTCGAAAGAGGAGAAGTCCAGCGAAGAATCAGACAAAAGCAACGCTGAGGAAGTAAAGAAAAACGCTGTAGAAGAGTCGGCAACGCCGGCGGCGAATAAAGAAGAGACAACCAAGGCCAACTCCGAAGCGACGACGGAAGCGTCGAGTAAAGGATCGGCGGCGGACGCACCGGCATCCGAAGCGACGCCCGCCTCGGAAAATACTACCGCCAGCGCCAATAGCTCGCCAGACGCTGACGAAAAGAAAGAATAATTTTGACGCCGAGTTTTAGCGCATCTCCTCCGCGTAAGTACTTTTCTCAGAAAAGATTCTACACGCTGTACGACGCGCTCACCTTTCTATTCGTTTTTGATGGACGTTTTCCCTACAAATATATATTTAATTTGTATTTAGAACGTGGCTTGTTCGATTGCTCAACTTTTGAATACACCAACTAAATATTAAATTTTTATTTACATTAATGATAAGGAATAATTTGTAATTTGAATTTTAGGAAGAAAACTGTACCATAAATAAAAATATTTTACTATAAAAATAAAATTTATTCATAGTAACATTAACAGCATTCAACAATTATGGAAAAGAATATTATTATTACGAAGATTTTTTTAAATTAAGTAGTTCAATGAAATATTTAGTTTAAAAATTTTTGTTAAAATATAACAGTATAGTCGGGAAAATCAAAATTTTTTTGACTATAGTTTTAGTTCTCAATTAATGTAATATTTTAATTGTACAAATATATTATATGATTAATGTACTAGTTTTAAGGTACTTTACATTAAATGAGACGTCAAATAACATATATTTCCATGTGTTAAAAATTTCTAAGAAATCTTTTAATTTACTGAATATATTTGCTGTAATAATTCTGGTATTTTTTGAAAAATGTATTTGATTCTTGTAAATTAAAATAAATGAAATTTTAAAATCACTACTGCCAATGTTTTTATTTAATCAAAAATATACCAAATTGAAATTAAATTGTTTTAATGACATACAGGACCTCTTAAAAGAAAAAAAATAGAATAATCGATCTTAGTAAAATGAATCGTCAAATGCTAAGGCAATTTTTCTTTTTGTTTATAGCAGGTACCAGGGGCGCACATGTCGGGGTTGCAGATCCTGTCCCCTCGTCTATTTTAATGAATTGACACCGACTTGTTAATTGTCTGACTAATCAGCGTATTACAGTCGAATTCCGCTAGCACCGGAGAATAGAGGAAGACGAAGTATGCTTTCAACGTTCCTCGATTCGTGACCGATGTCTTAAGTTGGCAAGAGTATAATTATTTTTTAGATTCGAGTAAGGATTAAAGTTGAGTTCTGAAGTAATTTTATTGATAAAAATAAGTTTCTTAATGTATGCATCACATTTGAAGTCTGTTAAATATCTGCTAAGCAACAAGAACATTATACATTTCACTCGTTTTTCTAAATCAATTTTGTAGATTTACAAGTGTATAAATAAGACTAACACGATTGGATTATAATGGAGTATATTAACCTTAATGAATTATAATTTTATAAGAAAAAAAAAAACAATAAAATCTTATAAAACTACAAAATTGATTCTCCTGGAGTTGACTTTAATTTTAAGAAATTTGTCATTTGTTCCATGTAAAATCAAAGTACACCCGAGGTTACTGCTTAGTGCAAGGACAAAAAAGAAAACTGTGTTGTCAATAAATTTATTTTATAAAACACTTGACACGCAGTGTTACAAATTTATTTTACTATTAACTCGTCAAGTTGCGTTGATTAGTCGGTGATGGCGAGGAATATTTGAATGTAGAGCATATGTTGTTCATGTACAATGATTACATTATTGTAAAATATATTTAATATGGACTTAAAATATAGAGAAGAGAAAAATGAAGCTGTTTTCAAATCAGAGCTGAAAATTAGGGATAGCCTCGTGGTGTCTTTGTGAAATACAGATCTGGTGTGGAAGTGGTTGCCATTGACTCATTCATAGATAAAGTTCTACCGTAATTTCTTTTACTTGCATAAATAATGACTGAATGGTAATGGTATATATGCCGATAATAATGGTGATGATGATAATAACGATGATAAGAATGAAAAACGTTATTCTTGATTTTCCTCTCTTTTCTAACATACGGAAATCTAGTTTCTGAAGCCTGTAGAGTTTCAAGGGTTTGGTCCATTAATGTGTCCTCTCTTCGTGTTGTCCCGCATTGGTGTCATTTACAAGCTCAGTTTTTCAGATGTTTCTATTATAATATATTTTTAAATAATGCATGAAAAATTTTATAAAAGTCATAATAGATAATGTTTCAAAATAATGTGCAACTTATAGTAATACTGACACTTAAAACATCACAATAAATACGATGCGAGTCACAAACCGTGCCACGTTACATCTCAATTTTGTTTAATATGTTTTTTTTTCGTATTTGTACTTCATTTTTAAGCTGGTCCAATATTAAATATGTTAATATTATTGTGTATGTGGACGGTTGTGAGTGTACAGATAGCTTATATGATCGATGCACTATTTTTAAGGAAATCCACACTTAATGAGACACCAATCGATAGATTTTGATATGTTAAATACTTCCAAAGAAATCTTATTCCCCAAATATAACTGTCTTAAACGGTTTTCCTTACAAAATTTTCAAAATCGCATTGACAAAATTTCCATTGCAAAAAGTTTGAAATATTTTATATTATTTTTAAAAATATTTTATTTTAGTATAAATGCAAGTTCTAAAAGTATTGTGGTAGGGAGAAACCGAGTTTCAGATAAAACGTTTTTTTTTTATCACAGGCATATAGTATAAAGACATGTTATTGCTGGTTCAAAGATATAGGTTTAAATCACAAAACTTCTTTACATTTTTTTAAATAAACCATTCTACATCCGTCAAGTATAATATATTCTCTTAGAAGAGCTCTTTTAGCATTCTTCAAAATATTTCAATATGCCTATCGCTATTGATTGCAATGAGCCTGTGCAATAAACAAAAGAAAGTACTAATAAATGGTTTCTCCTTAACGAACAGTTCTTATAAACCGAAACTTTATAACGATTTGTGTTAAACACAACTTTTAGCCTTTCTTGGAAATTTTTATAACAGAAGTATAGCTTGAATAATGATATATATTATTGAAAGAAAACTAATTTTGCATTGAAACAAAATTTTTTTAAATTCATTTACTAGATTTGTGAGATAATAAACTTCAAAAAATTATATTTTATTTTTTTCATTATATTTATATTATTTTAAATATCTAATTTTAATAAAATATCGTTATTGTAATATTTATCTGATTTCTTAAAAAGGCTAGAAAGTAATTTATCTAAAATCAGAAAAATTATAATTTTGTTAAAAGACATGAAATCTTATATTAATATTTTGTCTCTGATAAAATTGTTTTGAATTGTATTCGTGCAAAACATGAATTTTTTTAGTTATAAAGATGTTTTAAAGCGTTAGTCTCTTTTGATGTTTAATTAAATTGCCTAACAGCAGGCGCTTAAAGACTGTACTTTCAAGCGCTGCAAGAAATGACGTTTTAAGGGAAATTTTAACTTTATTTATTGTAGGGGAAAGCATTAAGCTATTTAAAATCAAAGAAAGTTGTAAGCGTAATAAAAGATTACTCAATAATTCGTAAAAATATTTTCGGATTGAGCGTAAAAAGAAGAATTTATCTAGGAGTAGTAGGTCTGTAAGTCGGACAGCAAACGGTAAGTTTGTCAGTGTCTCGTTGGGTGAGGTTTTATTAGCTCTAGTTACAATTATTAGTTAAATAATGATTAATATTACAAGAACAATATTGAATATAAATATGTATATGTATAAAGAAAGTAATGCTAAAATGCAGCTTGTCGCGCAAAAGACAATTTGGAAATTTTTTTTCCCGTTGAATGATTTGCGGGACAAGCGTTTTAAAACTGACTAAAGAAAAACGAACACATTGACAAAGGAATGTTAGTATGTTTTTCGTAAATAATGATTATCGTGGAAAAAGAAGTAAAAATCCAGAAAAATTGTAATAGAAATTTTTAAAACGAGTGAAATCAATGAATGTAAGGGCAGGTAATAGTTTTTTTCACGCGAACATTCACGCACACACTCACATATGTCAATCATGAATACAAAAAAAAAGAAAAAAATCACATGCGCATCTTAGATTTATAACATAAGAACATTGAGATACATTATAATCTACACAGATGTATGCGAGAAAACTCGATTATCTATATTTTCCTGTCTTGGCTGAGATACAATTTTTAGCAAATTTATTGTGTAGCTCTTATCGCGTCTTAGCATTGCTTATTATGCCTCGTAAAAGCTATATATTATATACATGAATATATAAGATGTACGTGAGTACACCGCTATTCTGTTTGTATAACATCTACTGCTTTAACTGCAGAAACAGAGATGGCGATTCAACAAACTGAAGATTATAATGTGAGAAAGTGGAAAAATGAAGTTTGATTTTAAATTTTGTACTGAAACTGCTTCGATCAATAAAAATAATAAAACATGTAAATTGCGATTTTTACTAATGAAAGTTTCACACGTAGTTTCCTATTTTAATTGTATGATTTTAAACAATTTCTTATCGACTGAGTAAACCTTAATGTAGCTTTTGCATATATTTTTAAATAACACGTTTATGTACATACATAAAATGTCTTACTCTGATAATGCTATATACTTACTATATTCGAAAATATTTGTATCTTGGTAATTAGAATACTGAATATCCAAACATCAATACGAAAAATTTGATTTTAAATGATATTTTTGTATGAGATCGAAATCGATTCCTTTGTAAAAATATTCCTGATAACTTGGACGTTTTGACGACACTATTTTCGAATTAAAAGAATGTATGTGAGTCGTAGATAACGTATATCGTAGAAAATATTTGTAACAACGAAAGTACCCTAAATAAAATGACTTATTTAGAAACCAAAAATCATTTTTTGTCAACTCTCATAGGTACTCAACAGAATTAATATATACTTATAATTAAAATTTTCAACAACATTCATTCAAATTATTATTTCCAGTTCAATAATATACAGGTGAGAGAGTAACGGCTGAGGCTGCCTCGCCGGCAAGTTAGATACCTGCACACTATAATACCGCGAAAGCTCTGTAAATTCAAGTTTCAGAACGTATACAAGTATGGCGAGCCGTTATTAGCCCGATGGCCGTTATAACTTGTAATTACGATTAGCTACCGTAAAATGTCATTGCGTTAGCAACGCACTCTTGCTTTATACATTGTCGCGCGCCGAAGTGAATGCTCTCGAAGGTAGTGCAACGCAGGTTACCCCTGTGCAAGATTTGTTCGTTCTCGCTGGAAAACGGGTAGACGTATATTCGTTCGTTCTCGTAAAGTGAAATTAGACGCGGATTGAGGTTTCTCGACCTTATGTAGTGCGGAATTGCTTGATGGGGCTTATACTTAGTACTACACTCGTGGTGATTGTGCAGACTTCAGCTCGCTTTCCAATTTAACCGTCATTTAAGATTTTTAATCGTTACATTTATTTTATAGCTTGTACGTTTTATACCATAAATGAATCACGAAAATATTGATCAACAATTTATTGTGAATCAACGGAATAGGTAAAACACTACTTGAACTACTTTATTTGACTTCTACTTCAATTTCTAAATTTATAGATATATAATAGGTACTTAGTACAATAATATTAGATTTTATAAATATGAAATTTTTGTTTTAATTATCAATATGCATTAATATTTTTCTCCATATTTTTGTGCTAATTCATGAGATTAAATATAAAAAGTTCATTTAGAGATCTCTTTGCCTGCAAGTTTTGTATTACGTTATCTGAAAATATATTCTCCATTATAAATTATATTTTGGTTGCATGTACTTTCATTTCTATCTGTAGTTTATTAGCGTAGTAAGTGTACAATATACTGTTGCTTATGAGTATTCTTTTTCTATTTCTTTTTCTGAAGTAATATGAAACTTACGAGCCGATCCTTTTAGTCTGATTTCCACCTTGGACAGAGAAGCTGTGTTTTTCTACGCTGGTACGATTCAAGTCGCTATTTCCAACATTCTAAGCTTGGTCAAAAACAAAATAGTACCTTACGTAGCGAGGGATAAAGTCCAAGATTATTCCCGCGGGTGTATTTGCAATCAAAATACTCGACTGTATTCCCGTGTTGAGTGTTGCATATTATAAATATAGTATAATATAGTAGTACTCTATCTACTATCGTACTAGCACTATTCTATTTCCGGACCAAGTGTAGCCACTTAATTGAATTGGAAAGTAGGGCTAACAAAAAAAAGCGAAAATGCCGAGATCAAGTTACCTTATTCATGAAAATTTACTATATAGTCCGCATTAGCGAGAGAAGAATATAAGAAAAAAACAAACGCCACTTTCTTCTCGCTTTCTATAGGTTAATAAAGTGGTCATTATTTAACGATTGTCGGAATCGCATAGATATAAGGTACTTAATATACCAGCTACCACTTCATGTAATAGTACAAGCACAGTATAAATAGTAATTGAGTAAACAATTAATAAAATATATGGAATATAAATCTCGGTTTATTATTTTTTAGTATCAAGCAAACTAAAATTGCTGTTCTGGGCTTTATAACTTAACTTAATTAAAAAAATATAAGTGGTTTTCAAAGTAACGGCCAAAAGAGTTCATCCGAGTTTTATGTTACAATATCTCATACAGTCCGTTTCTTCTTCCTTATATCCAGCGCATTAACCGGATTAGCTGATATCGTTGCTAAAACTACTTCTCATCCATAACCGTCTTCAAACAGAGCAAAATATCAGGCGAAAAGCTCTCACGCCCGCGCGCTGGCTGATTACACCGAAGGCTTATACGGCCATGCGCGTGGCAGAGTACAATCTACGACTGTTCAATTAGGTCAATCTCTTGCTGAATGCTAGCACGGAATATATCCTTTCGCTTCGCGCCGGCGCGAGCACAATGGGACTGCAGTGTGCAAGCTCACGGTAGACTGAAGTGTATACTTAAGTATAACTCGGATGAGTCCGTACACACAATCCCTACCGATGACGGTAATGGTATTCAATGGTTGCGGAGGTGTGCTGCTGCAGCTCGAGGACAGATAAGAAGAGGGCAAATTATCCGCTTCAGGCACGAGGTGCCGCGCGCGCGTGATAAACCTTTTCTTCTCGCTCTGCTTTTTATTTCTTAGTTTTTGAGTATTATATATTTAATAGTTTCGATCTTAACAATTACAGTATTCGTACCTTTTGAATAAAATATTTCGTCGATGCACATATTAAGATATTACAAATGTTAGTTGAAAATATAAAGCTTTGAGATTTTACCTTGAAAAGTTTTCTGCATTTACGCACGTGAAAATAGAATTTGAAAAATGTTCTTGAAACATCAATACTTAAAAAAACCATTCGTTTACTCGATTAGGGTTCGAATAACAAGTTATTGTAACCCACGTTATTCGAAATTCCTTTCGCATAACAAATCGCATATGTCAGCTTTGTAGATCGATTAAACTAACTTCAGTTATTGCCCACCACAATCACGCACCGGTAGTTTCAACCATTTTAGTCATACAAAGTTTGAGAGTGGCGCTATACGTGTCTCGGTCGCTGCTTCGTGGCTTGTTTCCCAAAATTCAATTTTATACTTCTTTCTATAATCGCTAAAGTGATACTTGAATCAGATTATGGCGAGTGGCCTGGGATGGAAGTAACTGGAGGTGTTACGCATAAGAATTGCATATTAATATAAAAATATTGTACAAAAATTATTTTTATTTATTACAGTAACACGAAAGTCCGCAAAAGTTACAAAAGTAAAATATTAAATTATATTTAAACTATTACTATGGATACAATTCGGGAATACGTTAAAAAAAATACAACGCAAATGCGAAAACAACTAGCATCAGCCGCATCAGCCGACTATGAAATCGATCGATTTAAGGTAAATTTTTAACATGTGTTATAAGTACGAATGTTATAATAAATTTATCAATTGTTATCACTATCGATAATCAATTATTAATATTTTTAGAAGAAATACCTTATTTCCAACGATAGTAATGATTTTAATACTATGACGATCAATTGTAAAGTAAATGCCAGACCAGCATCTAATAAGGTACCTGTAATATTATTAGCAAAGTATATACCTAATAAGATGATTGTAATTTCGTACGTTAATCTTGATATTTTAATTAATAACGCTATAAAAGTAGACATTGTAGGGTCTAAAATTCTTGCCATTAATTAAAATAAGTATTAATTACTATATAGAGTTTGAATAACTACTGTCCTAACTTATTCTGTTAATTTTTAGTTAATTATCGCATATAAACAGGGTTTAAAAAACCGCGGTTAAGAGTTAATTTAAATATATACTATTTACGAATTACCGGTAAGAAAAACCGTTACCTACATTATCGGTACCTCAGATTCTCAGAAAATGACAATATTATGCTATGTTAGTCGTCTGTCGGAGTCGGAGGTCAGATGCATGTCAGACTCCGAGCAGGTACGGGACTGTCAGCTGTGCGCGGTGCGGACGGACTTCTTTGTTTTTATGACAAGTGTTATTCTCGTCTTTTTATATTTCAGTAATTGTGCTCGTACATATAATACGGATAGAAATATTTTGAGTGTAAATTAATTAAGTAAGATTATTAATAATCTTTTTATGTGCAGAGAATAAAACGATATTTATTTATATCATTTGATACTTTTGATAAGTTAGTCAAGTTTTTAAGGTTAGGGATATTTATTTTGTTTACATCCAGTACAAAGGTAGGTGATATAGGAGATTTATTTTGATTGATCATCAAGTACTTATTTTTGAAAGTTATACAACTATAATTTTAGTAGGTATATATGTCGACCGTTAACAAGTATTATATTCTAAAGTAACTGTAAAACCTTTATGTAATTGATGTAAGCATTAATTATATAAAATCATAATCGTAAATAGTAAAAAGTATTGTTATTAAAGTATAGAAATTCTTAAACTTATTGTTTTCATAGTTTATATTATATTCCTTTCATCATTGCTGTTAAGAAATTGCTATCTAAATAAAGAGATATTTTGTTTTATTTAAGTATTTTTAAGTGTTGTCTATATACTTTTAATACAAATTACTAACAGTTATGAATTTTATGCAATAATAATCATTTAAGAAACTAATAATGCTATCTTTAATTATTTTTTTTATAAAAAATTACCGTAAATCTATAAACTCATTTTGGATATAGAATATTTAATGAAAAAATATTTTTCACATTATTCACATGTAGGAGAGTACAGCACAGAATACTGGCACCCATATAGCAACTCTGGATATAACTTTAAATCCTATGGTTGAATCTTGACGTCTAAAACAAATAAAACGTTCCTTGGTGTCGTACCGTCGATAACAAAGCAAAATATTTTTCGTTTATTATAATGATAATAATTAGTTATATAAAAAAATTTAAATGTTGAATTTTTGCCGTTCTCAAAAAATTTTACCTGCTAACGGACTCCATAGAATTTCAAATTTTAACATAATCTTCAATACGCGGTAATGAATGTCAAATTGTTTCAAAAGTACGCTAGAAAATTAAAAAAAATATATTTGTTTTATTTGTCATCAAAACTGAACATACGTCCTTATATATGTAATTAATGAAGTAGCCAATACTGTAAAAAAATATTATTTCATTCTGAATCATACTCACAAGGACAGTGCACATCCTCCGGGAAACAGATTTCAATAGGGCTTTATAAAAGTATAGATTTCCGGTATCTAAAAATCGAGCCGAGTGTTCATAATCTCAAGTCATAGGCCCTTTTTTAAAGATATGGGCAACTTCATCCAAATATGCTTCATTTAGTTAAAAAATTAGGCCTCGTTTTTGCCTGTCACTTTGCAATTATTCATGTTACGAAAATGAACAAAAAATATTACAAAAAAGGACAGGAAAAGCTAAAATTTTAATTTTATTTTGGTATGGTTTTATGAAGCGTAACATCCCATTCAAAAGTAAGTTTTTAACGTTAAAACTGCGATAAATAATAAAATTGATATATCTCGTTTTAAAATCGTCAAAATGCGCAAATTTAGACATAATGACGATTTTAAAATGAGATATGCCAATTCTACAATTTTGTTTCGATTTCCAATTTTTAAAGCTTATAATATTACTTATTGCTTTTATATATAGATCGCGAAAACTCAAAATTGATTATTTCCTTTACATAATTGTTTATCGCAGTTTTAACGTCAAAAACTAGCTTTTGAATGGGATGTTACGGATCATATAAAATATTAATTATTTAAGAAAATATAATCGAACAAAAATAGCTGCATTTTAACTCCATTAACATCTGTTTCTCGGAGGGCATACGCTCTCGGAGGAGTGCACTATCCTCGACGGCCGCCACCACAAGGTTTTATCAGTTATGAGACACGTTGCTTGATTTATTCCTCAATGTTTGTCACTGTGATTGTCGTGGTACTACTAAATGTTATTGTAAAATTCCGTATTTAAAACATCCCGTGCAAAACATGTTCAGTGAAATGATATTTTACATGTGCCATATCAATCGTAATCGCCTCGTACCGCCGCATATTGCAGACGCTGGAATAACGTGATGGTGGCTTATTTTATGTGCTGGACGAATTTTCACTAAATCAAAAAAAAGGAATGAAATATTTGTTTGCTCTCATTTACATGTTCAATATACAATCAGTAAAATCCCTTTTTGCTATATTGTTCAAAAAAGTATTGCAGTAAAAAATTGTACAAAGTAAAAATCTAGTATGAAGTACAAATTTCGGACGTTTATATTTTATTTATATATAAAATTAAAAAAAAATAATAATAAATAGGACAAATGGTCAGAATAGTTACATATATATTTAATATTACTAATTATAGGAACTAAATCTTCATAAAAATAAATAAAATATCATTCTTCCTTTTTTTTAATACAATATAAAAGTCGCGCTTTTGAAGTAAAATTTTTTTTTTTTATTAATTTTATTATTACTTCTTACCATTTTTCTTGAACGCTATAGTACAAATATAATATTCACTTAATTAATCCAAAAAACATCATCATGCTATTATTATTATAATAACCTTGCAGCATATTTATACACAGCGGCACCTTCTTGATACTTAATTTTTATCATACTTGTAATTCATTTGACTTTATTAAGGAGATTAAACGTAATTAAATGATTTTTTTTTCTCTTTTTTAGTTGCGGGAATATTTTTATTCAAAGTTAAAATTTGCATTGCTCCATAATTATAATACTTGTAAAAAGAAAAATAAAGTAATTTTGACGGAGGAAAGTATTGACGAAATCGCTCGAAAAATAGAACACGACATATTTTGTTCTAGTACGACTTCCAAGTTCAATTTAAATTACAAATTCATGGCGGCTCAACAGGTTAGTTCTATTTTTAATTTTACGCTAAGTTTATCGTTCTTTGAATAAAATAAAATTATTTTTATAGATAACGAAAATCGACAAAAATTCGCTCGAAAAACAATTATGCCCAACTTTAAGTGGAAACGATTATGTAAATAATAAAGAAAAGGTTAGAAAATCACAGGATGATTTGAATATAAGTAATTTATCTGCATCTTCTGAAAAAGAATTATGCCCAACTTTAAGTGGAAACGATAAGATAAATAATAAAGAAAAGGATAGAAAAGCAGAGGATGATTTGAAAATAAGTAATTTATCTGCATCTTCAGAACATGATTTAGGATTATTAAGGAATTATAGAGAATCTCAAGAAAATACATGCGAATCTGAAGAGGATTGGACGAATAATGCAAACAAATCATTATGCTTTAATTCCTCCGAATATAGTTCAGATATGATATCAAGATTTTCTGATAGCATTTGTTCAATTGGAGATAGAACTAAAGATCTTAATGAAAGCGATCTAAATATTATAAACTTAAGTATCAATGCTGATAAAAGTTTGCAAAATAATATTGCAAATTTGAAACAAAATGGAACTTTTAATCCGAAACTAAATAGTACGTCTAATACAGTGCAAAGTGTTATTTTAAAGGAGGAACCAATGGAAATTTCTGAAAACAAAGCTTTCGACAATGCAGAAAAAATAAATAGTACCGATCAAAATCGTGAATCCTTAACGAGTAATACTTCTGCCGATAAAGCGCAAGAGACTTTTAGCGTTAATAAAAAGAAGGTTTTAGATAGTAAGGAAACTGAAGTTTTACATAACGAAGAAACAGAATTGCGTGTGCAACACAAATCATTTAAAATCGTACTTCGAGATTGTACTGAATATGGTGAAAACTTTGAGTTGATGGATCAGATTGAGTACGGCGTTATGAATTTTGAAGATCCTGATCCAGACATATCCGAGAATGAAAATGAAAGTGAAGATGAACCAATCGATTTTTCAGAACACACCACCGACGAATGTATGGATAGAGATGAAATCGGACCTCGGAATTTAGCGGA
The DNA here is from genome assembly GCA_030522985.1 of Torymus sinensis. Taxonomy (NCBI): domain Eukaryota; kingdom Metazoa; phylum Arthropoda; class Insecta; order Hymenoptera; family Torymidae; genus Torymus; species Torymus sinensis. Next base: position 14,825 of record JAPYZP010002526.1, read on the forward strand.
CAAAATAGGTACAGTGCCCATTTCCCTTGCCAATGTTAATGGTGATGATGCCGATGATAATGAAGTCGGGCCTCCTCCTAAAAAACTAAAAATGTCAAAACAGTCGTCAAGACAGCTTGAAAATATTGAAGAAGAGACGCTTAATATACTAAGACCTAATATCGATCGGTACTTGAGTACCCTGTACATTCCTAATTATTATTACTACAAACACATTTTTCGATGCATTCACGAGGACATTTTAAGAAAAAAACTATACGGTAATGAGATTTATGGTATTTTATATTTTTGAATATTCATATTGGTCACTTAGCTAAATTTATTTTTTGTTTTAGATCCGGTAAAAATAAGACAATACGCTATTAAAAAAATCAAATCAAAAAAATATTACAATTACATGCACGAAATGATTGGTGGTAAATACCATTATTTACCTCGTCAAGTAGATGATTATATGCTCAGTCCTGAATTGCATTCCTATGAGTATCGAGTGCCTAATTTAAATAATGAAGATATTCAGTGACGTCATAAGAAAAAAAGTGTGTTGCTTGGTGTAAAGTATTTGATGTTGTACCACCTGTTGTATAGTGTAAAGTATTTGATTTGTTTATAAATCTATTTTTTACTACACATTTAGTTAATATATTTTATATAGATATGTATAAGATTATTAAAAGGCACTATATTTTTTATACAATTGTTTACAATCGAAAAATTAAGTTAGTCTTTGAAAATTAATGAATCATTTCTTATTCCTCTTTAATACTTTGGCGAGCACAAAAACCAATAATAGGTGTAAGATTTATAAAATGTATCTTTACATTAGAAATAAATATATGTATATATTAGTATGAAATTTGTCAGATTTACGTGAAAGTTTCAACGGGGATACTATTAATTTTAAATACAAAAGCTTTGAATTAAAATGCTTATCATAATGCTTTCATCCAATTTGAATTGAATTACTCTGGTGCATGTTTTATAACAAAGCAGCCTTGATTAGTGCACTGGCATACCAGCCAGAAACGCGCGATCCTCAACGTTTAGAGTCGCGGCCATGTCGAACAGCGCGAAGACGATGATGCGCCGTCGGGCGTATTTACCGAATGATTCATGAGCCGCCGGCAGCTACTTGCTTATTGTTAAGCGTGGCAAATGGGAGCAGCTTTGTTCTGACCCCTTTGTTTAGCCCTTCTCGCGAACTTGCGACGACGACGACGACGACGACGACGTCGACTACAGCAGCGACGGCGACCTCCGCTTCTTGGGTCGATTGTACGCAGCGGTGTAGTGCCTTACTTACCTGGCCCGGCCATTGGTACTCGAGTTCCTTAGAGAGCTTCTTATTACAGCCTTACAGGGGCACAATTCGGGCGCGCTACGAGGCGCCAGGAGAGTATAAATACGTATATGTATTATAACAGCTGAGGGGCCGTAACATAGTATTGGGTTGTGATTTTGAAAGAAGATTCATCAAATGCCAGGTGAGATATTGGGGAATTTGGATTTGAATATGAATTCTTAGTCATGATCTTAAAAAGATTAAAATAGTCAATAGCTAATTACAAATAGTTATAAATTAAAATTAATATTAACTTTTAGTTTTTGCTTTTAGATACGAAGTTTTTTAAATTTTAAATCTAGAGATTATTCCAAATGTGCAAACTTTGTGTTCAGTGGCAACGATTTCATAGTTTAAAAATCTTTTAATTTTTAAATTTTCTTATTCATTTGCAATATTTGATTTTAAATATCGTGAAACCATGTAGTCACAAAATTTTTCACGCCTTTTATTATATTTTGATACATCACATTTTCCAACCCTTAAAAATATGAGCCAACTACTTTAAATTGCTAAATTCTTCTTCACTTTCATATTTTTTTTTTATAAACGAGAACCTCTCTTCCCTTGAAGCATCGTCCGCTGATAAAATCCCCGGTGATGCTCACGAGCAGGAAGGAAAATCTTCCATGCCGACTAATAACGAGACTCGAGGATCATCTCCCCACGCAAAAAAGCAAAGCTGGCTGCGCACGCCTTGCGCACCCTCCACATGTTAGATCTATACTATACCTCTATAAAAGCCACACGACGAGAGGGAGAGGCGGATAGGTCGGCCACTTATTCACGGACGCAAGAAAGGGTTCGCGTGTTAGCCCTAAAGCAATTCCCGTGTCGCCAGGCGTCGCGCGCTGCTTTTTAAAGAGCCAAAGGGCCGCGAGGGAGGGAGAATTGCGCGCGCGCGTGGCGAGGGTTCGGGGCACGCGAAAAAACGAGGAGGGCGACTCTCCTTATCTGTCGAGATATATATAGTGTACATACTCGAAAGTTTTACTTTCTTTTCAATAGTCCGAGCGAAGAGCGAGGCAAGAAGAGAACGGAGCGCAAAGCACTTTTCAACTCTCACTCAAGTGCGCACGTACACTTGAACTGTCGGTGCGCGCGGAGGCGCGAACTTTATTTATGGCGGCGTCTTGGATTATCGAGAGATTCTTATTAGATCCAGATCATTATTTTATACGACAGAGCTGTAAGAGAGTGGAATATACTTTGAGAGTTGGCGCTAAAGGGTTTTTTTAAAAGGATATTTGTTAGAACTGAAAAAAATAATTTTGTATACGACTGAAAATTACTAATATTATCAATTTTTATGAAGTTCTTATTCGAAAAATGCATTTTACAATTTGTGTCGCTATCACAATTTCCATGATATTGACCTTTTCATTCGATTAATATAATAATCTTATGCTGAAATAAACTGATTCACGCGGTAACACAACATTAAACTTGGTTTATAATACTATCATAATTCCTCACTTTATATAATTTGCACATTAATTATAAGTATTTCTAACTCTCGTTTTACGATATAAATTAAGAATACTTGAAACCCTCAGAAATTACAATATTTACATAGCCTTGGTCTGGAAAGCGTACTTAACTGAGAATTCCTCTTCATTTTATCTAGCTATATTTGGCTATATATCCCACCACCTCTCATGTAATACGAAGATAATATTTTAACTTTACCTTTTGTAACACAGACAAAATTCCTTTTTTCTAATAATCTAAGAATTTTAGTTTGACTATTTCCAAAAATGAATATTAGAATTTTCTCTTTATTATTAAGTATCGTCAAAGTCACAGTAACATTATATATAGCCTTCAATTGAAATTTTCGTGTCCAATTATATAGGAATCGGATATTCAAACCCTTCGAAGGTTCACTTTTACGTTTCCTTAAAGATTTATATTTATTTTCTATCAAAATTTCGCAGTCCTTTTTTATGTACGCAAGGTCGAACGCACGCACAGATATAGAAGCGCTGAGATTTAGTAAAAATAGCGTATTTTAACCCAGTTGCTTTTTATTACTTTTCCATTTCTCGCAGATACGAGATAAATAGGTCAGGCACTTCTTTCCACACTATGTCGTTTGTATTCAAAATACATTGTAACCACGCGCGATGCCTCCTACGATCTTTAATAAAAATTTTATTGCTGGAGCTTGGTCGGGACTTTCAATTTCGATGGATGAATTTTCCACTTCGTGCAGTCGTCGCTCGTCATCGTCGTCCTCGACTGCAAATAAAATTTTCGTTACTGCAGTAGAAAAATAAAGCACTCGAAAACATGACGCGAACTTCATCTTCTTTGGATTTCACGTCTGAGCGGGCAAAAAGTCAAGCGCGAGCTATTCCTCAGCGCGTTCCGCGCGTTTTAGTTCCTGTCCCGAACTTATATTGCAAAACTTGCGCGTGTGTTTTCTTCTTGCACGCAACGCAGCAACAACATAAATTATCTGAAAAATTAAAAAGAAAAACGACGCCGCTCCTCATCAGTGTTTTTCTTTGATCAAACTTTCCGCTTGCGCGTAATGCCTGCCCTGATATTAAATTCCATTACATGAAATTTTTCTCCAATATTGAAATAGATACGCTTCTGCTTGATTTTACACATTTTAATAAAAAAACTTTTACAACTAATACTCGAATTGAAAATAAATTTTAAACTATATGATTATCAAATTTTAGTAAAAAGAATCTTCAATTTTAATATTCTGAAAGTTTAAGAAGTGTTTGGATGTAAATGAAGACAATTAATAATTAAAAATAACATTCCATAAATTGCTGTTTAATTATGATTCGTCAGTTGCATAATGGAATAATTAATAATTAGTCGTCTGGCGTAACTTTAAATTTTTCTATTCTAGAAATGCAATATTATATACGAATTTATATACAAATTCAAAGTTGGTTGAATTTCAATACATCGACATGAATTTATCCAAATACTCTAATACCATTGAGAGGGATGCGCAAAAGCGGAGACCGAAGTAATTACACGGGCAATTACATTAGGTTCAGATAAGAAAAAATTTAGATTGACGTATAACAGCGTGGGCATTGTAAATTTACATCTCCACACCCAAATTGATTGATGTACCAAACTTTGCGCGGGCTGGTGGTTTATTATCCAGTATTTGCGTATAACTATATAGGCGGTTGCTGTGATGTTACTGAAGGACATTACGTGCGAGGGACAGCCCTTCAATTATTATCGAAACACGTCGACATTGAGGGTAATTTTGTAGCTGCTACGTAAGGCTGGATTGACATAGTGGTTGGCCGGCTTATCCGAAATGTCTGTTTTTGCTGTACGGCTGATATAACGAATATGTCGATATTGCTTATAGGATAGCAAACGAAAGCAGAAAAGCATTATAATTTTTTATTTTTAGAAGATAATTTACTATATGATTTCTTAACCGCATGTATCACAACCATTTGTTTGTGTTGTGAAAAGGCACCTTCCTATAACCATCGTATTTACTCTTATTATATATTATCAGCAAACTCTTCCAAAATAAACATGGATGTATATATATATATATATGTGAGTAGTCAGTCGATTTATATCTTACAATTGTTATTATAGTCTATAGATAAATGCCCGTTATGAAAAAAGTTGAATATAAATCTTTATTTATTTATTAATCGAAGAATAAAAAAATAATATATTTTTGGAATTCTCTAAAAGAGAAAAGTAGGTTCGAGTGGTTTGTCAATGCAAAGAATGAAACAGTTTCTCCATATTACATTTTACTGTTTACTCAGTATTTATTTTCTATCAGTTTTATTAATATATTTAAAGATTAAAGAGAAAATTACCTTGTAAGATCAATGTTCAATAACAAAGAATAACTGAATATTTTCTTAATTTTATAATATAAAAATTAACATAAATGTTTAGCTAATTATTTTATTAACTGCTAAAGTTGCTTATGCAGGAAAGTCATACCAATTATATTTAAATATAACATCCAGCGGTTTTATAAAAATATACCAACTAAATAACAAAATATTACAGTTTCATATTAGAAAATCTAATAATATTAAAGATAATAGCAATATTTTTCAATGGTTTTGTGAAGAGGAAAAACATTTACTTTAGAAACTAACAAATTAAAGTGGGTACATTTATTAAAGATAACATTTCAGGAATATCGATATGGCACTCAATATCTTTCATTGAACGTCCATAAATACGTAATACTGCGATTCGGCGTCTGCTAGGCGTAGCCGCGGAAACGCATAAATCCATGCAACAATGAATCACGAGTTTCAATTAAACTTCTCACCAAAGCAGAATCTGCTAATTATCACACGTATGGAATACTAGCACTCGCTCTTATTTGTATCGCTTACTCGCAGAGAATCGGTATATACATGCGGACAATCATCAGAGATCGTTTAATTCCGTTATTCATGTGAGGGCGCCCTGATGGTATTGTGCAGCTCCAAATATCGTCTATTTTACGCTCGTATTATGCGTTCATGATTTTTTTTCAAATTAATTATTGCCTTTCACTTCATTAGATCTTTATGATGATACATAGCATACATACATACACGTGTGTGTGTGTGTGTGTGTGTGTGTGTGTGTGTGTGTGTGTGTGTGTGTGTGTGTGTGTGTGTGTGTGTGTGTGTGTGTGTGTGTGTGTGGGGGGGTGTGTGTGTGTGTGTGTGTGTGTGTGTGTGTGTGTGTGTGTGTGTGTGTGTGTGTGTGTGTGTGTGTGTGTGTGTTATGTTATAAAGTTTCAAAAGAAGTAATTTTAAGATGATGAGTTTTATTCAAATGACATCTATATTAAAATATGTACAATAAAATGCAAATCTTATTGTAATCGATGTCGTTACGAACACAGTTGACCTGAATTTTGTGCATAAAGCATAACCGGTCAATGTAAAATCGATAACGTATTATACAGAGGTTTTGTAAAATATTCAAAACATGTAATTTCTTGGAAAAATTGACGAAGTAATATTCCAAAAAGTCACGTTCTCATGTAAAGAAGAAAGCGTTTGTAAATAATATAGATTATAAAGAAGTTTTACATTTCAGGACATCTAAAATAATGATTCCAATACATGGATACAGTAGAGATTAAAGATACTCCTGAGTAGATTTTTTCACAGTTACTTTATTACAAGTATTTTAAAATTGATAGGCAGATTTATAATTCCATAAGCTGACGAGTCATCAACGTCCAAGGGTCGAAGCCAGTGTTGCAAGTTATAATAACTATGATTATCAATATTAGATACAAACCCTACTTATTAAATTGTAAAGTGACAAATTGTTTTAAAATATACGAGTATCATTTTCTGATGAATAAATATTTCTTTTACTGCTATAACACTTGAAACGCAGAACCTATTAACATATTTAATATACTGATCTAAACAGGAATAAATTGACATTGCATAATCATCTCAACTATAATGTGATATGTTGGGAACTGTAATTTAGGTCGCAGACATATGTTAGTTAAAATAAGTTTAATAATTGTACCCCTCTAGGTGGGGATACGCATAAATATGTCCTCTTATGCCTACATTTGTCATGTACAATAAGCTACTAAATAAAGTATTAAAATATCTTATAAATATAATATTTAATTATTATTTTGACTTATTTTTGTTTCAAGTATATTGGTGAAAATTTCTGATTTTTATTCAAAATTTGTATCGTTTATATTTATAAAGGAATAGAAATGATGAAAATTTTAATCAAGTTTTACATTATATACTTCGTTTTTGTGTATTGTGTAAATGAGCAAAGAAGTTTTTGACTAAAGAAATTCGCATTAAACCCAATTCTTTGGGGTCAAAAATTTATTTGCGTCGAGTAAGATTCGAAGTACGCCAACGTACGATTCTATGGAAGGGATTCTATTCATCTTAGATACATGTCGTACAGATCTTCTAATACCAATAATAGTTATTAAATTCAAACTCGACACTCGGTCATAACAACAGCGCGGCCCTGTCCCTTTACCATTTCATTGTTATACCCACCCCATCAAACGCGGCTTTAAAATATAAATCCAATTCCAAGCATTTTCAAAACTTCCATATATCAGTCGTACTTAATTTCCCTCATCTTGGATTTATTTTCTTTAGTGCCCGCGCACTCTTAGACACCAAAAACTACTACTCGCGTGTTTTAATGAGACATGGCGTCGGCAACGACTCACGCGTCAAGTCGGGCTATGGAACGCCGTAAAAGCGTTACTTAGTCCACGGTAACTGCGACGTCGCGTTTCATTGCCAGTGCCCACGCGCTTCGAGCGAATTACTATCGTGCGAACTTTATGGAGGGTGTATACTATCGCGCCTCCAGCGAATGGCCTGCATTCCCGTCTCTATACGGACTTTTTCACGCGAAGGGCGGGCAGGGTGAAACCACCTGCTGGTATTGCTCTCCAGCATTATAATTGACTTGTTCTGGTCATTCAAGCGTAAATTGAGTCGAAGCGAATAGCAGTACGTAAGTACAGGAATCTTGAACCTTTATGCTCGAAGGACGCATTATAAAGGAAATTGAAAAACCAACAATTTGAAGATACAGTAGAAGTTTTATATAATTTGCTAAAGCTAGTTGATTTTTCAAATTAAAACGATACATACATAATTATTACATATACATTCATGTGCGCATGCAAGTATATAAAATGATTTGTAAAGAGTGTTCAAAAGAGTGTTCAAAATAGTGTTCAAAATAGTTTCTGAAAATTTTATTTTATCAGTAAATCTTTGATAATTATAATAAAGATTGAAGAAAAAGATTAAAAGAAAGTAACAACGGGGAGTGCTGCAAGAATTACAAGGATAATAATGATAGTATGCAAAAAGACGGAATGATAACAGATGAACATTTGGAAATTAATATCTCTGCAATTACTTACAATGAAAAATCCTCGCTTACTGCCTCGAGTACACACGACACTTGATATAGTTTCTCTACGTTAATTGCCAAATTTATGCATCAAAGGGCGCCTTGTAATCAATTACATGCACACATGATAGATCAACAATTGCTCCGAAGGGAGGATTGTTGAAGGGTGGAGCCGTCGCGCACGAGCCGCCACGGGACCGCGGTTACAAAGTTGCTCGCTCGCTCGCCGAAATCCACCTCGGAGGCCCTCTTCGCGGCGCCGATGCCACATGAGCTCTCCTGGTGATTCTGTTACCTCTCTCCACGTTGGGAGAGAGGGGCAATTAAAACTACCCGGCCGGTCGCTCTCACACTCACACTCTTACTCTACGTGCGAGTCTCCCTCCCGATGGGAGACTGATCACCACTACCCGTTCATTCACGATCACCACTACCAGGCGATTCGCTACGTCGGCGTGCGTCACGGACCGACCCTCTCGAATCTCTTTCTCTTTCTCACTCACCACTATCACTAAGGCATACCCTTTTTCTTCGGTGGTCGATTCGGACACGCGGATGCTCCTGACTTCGACGCCTTTTCTCGACTCGATCCTTGCTCCCGCTCTCACTCTCGAACCTCTCGCTAGCTCGGCTGCGCTCTCGACGGCAGCTGGTCCTTGAAGGGATGCCGGAAGGAGTTAGAACCTAGAAAAGGGTTTCTTCCTCGCGTGCTATCACTGCGACGCACTCTCACCTTGACGAGGAGGAGAAGAGTGACGGCCGGCTGCTCGAACTTTGACCGGTCTCGCTGGACCCATCGGGCACGGCGCCGCGTACCTGAGCGCTCGTCAAACATGCCTCTTACCGCGCCTCTCTCCCCGCTGGGAGAGAGGATCACCACTAACTTTACGATCATTTACAAGACACGCGCTCGCTCGGCTTCTCTATGTGTACAATATTTACGGTCTATATACACGCGCAGCCCACTCTTCATACGCAGGAGAAAGGGGCAAGCGCGTTTGCTCGGCGTCTCTATAATATAGATTATACCTACACTATTTACACTTATGATTAGCAAAGCCGCCCTCTTCCCACGCAGGAGAAAGGGGCATGTGCATCGGTTCGGCGCACCACTACTCTATATTATACGCGAAAAATATGCTCACCACTATACGCTATCTTATTATTATAACAACAACGCTAATGTCGTCGTGACTCCACGCGGCGGCGCTTCTCATCCGGGAGAGCGACTTGCTCGCGGGGCAGGCTGATTCTCTTATAGTCAAGTTGCTCAACAATCTCTCTCTCATGCGCAAAAGTGCGCTTTACATAGTCTCGGTGTACGTCCGAACACCTCGGACACACCGACAAATCCACTCCTCGTCGTCCGCAGTTGTAGCAGAATATACTTGAATTAGGATTGGGGCACTTGGTCATTGGATGCCCCCTCCGCCAGCAGCGGAAGCAGGCGAACGGCGGAGGATCGATGGTGGGGTCTTCGGGGACCGGCGCCAGATTTCCGAACATGATGCCCCTCCTTTTCGCTGGGCGCTGGCGGGTTCTGTCCTCTTCTCCTCTCCGTTCCTGCGGCCTGACTACGCCCTCGCGTCGCTCCTTACAAACCGGCGCTCTCGTCGCTATCTCGTCTCGTCGTTTTTCGACCTGCGGGGTCCGAGGCCTGCTCGGAGGTACAGGATGTTCAGAAGGTGCCGGCGAAGCCAATTCAGGCTTAGAATCACCAACCGTGCGTTCACGATACGGATGGTGCCTTCTCGCTCGGCGCCTTGCGTTCTTTGATAAGCGCGGGTGTGACTGAGGCGAGGGAGCACGGCGATCCTTCCCCTGGGACATAAGTGGCATGCTTACGACTCCCGGTTCCTCTCGAACTCCGTTCCAATCGTCGTTGTCTTTCATGAAGACGCGCGGGAGCGGTGCAGGCAGGACGTTCTCCAGGAGATAGGCCTCCAGTTCACTCTCTGCCTGCCGGCTTGCTTCCAGGGCGGCTCGAGGTTCGAACTCCTCTGCAATCACGTTCACTGGCATTGGCGTGCAGACGCCCAGGCGCCTCGTAATATCTCCCTTTCCATCCGCTACTCGTCTCTCATTGCTAAAAGGGGCAGCATGCACGTAGTTAGAAGCGAAGCTGTTAGCTACCACCCGTGCCTCGTTCGATTCCGGTTCTGCCGTCAACTCGATTCGCATCTCCTCGACGGGAAGGCTCAGCTCGACGTTAGCACACCCAGCGGCCTCCTCGATGGCGTCTCTCTCCTCCTTGACTGTATCGGCGGCACTACCGGCAGCGGCTCGTCTCTCGAGACGACGCTGAGCGGCTGCGGCGTCTTTTTCTCGCAGCTCGCTCTCGAGCAGTTTCCTCTCTATCTCTGCTATTTCCTGTAGTTCCCGCTCCAGCTGGTCTGTTTCCTGTTGCTCCTTCTCTAGGTATCTGTCAAACCAGTTCTGGCTGGTGATCGGGTGCTCAGTCGCTGCCGATGCGAGCGAGTTGTCATCATTGGCGAGAGGGGACCTGCCCGTCTCCTTTGAAGGTGGCCTCCCTTCACTCCCGGTCAGCGGCATAATTCGATGCTTCACGGACGGAGACCTCTCCGTGCCTTGAGACGTCAGCGCGGGCCTCACTGCCTTCGTGCTCAGTCGATCGGCGGTGTTCTCCATCCTTCTGTAAAACACAAATGAATTACTACTTGGTTAACAAGGTTTATGGCTACTCGCGGCGATGACGTTCGAATTCCGAAACGCGCGTATCAAAAAGCGAACGTTCACTTTATATTTGCAGCAAAGTATCTAATTTTGCAAGCCCGAACTTTGCTATTTCCATGTGACTTTTTCAACTCAGACGTGAAATTAGAATCTCCGAATCGTCGAATGCTAAGAAGTATAAATGGAATACGATCGAAATAGTTACATTCAAATCTTCATTGCTTTTCCGAGAGTTGTTTTTGGTTTAAGTACTGCGGGGCGCGCGGGCCATAGAGAATCGCCCCTCGGCCCTCGGCAGCTCGGTGGTGTACGGCGAAGTCGCGCTCGCTTCTCGGAATTCGGCACGCGGTCGTGCGTTCGAACTCATCCTTTCGGAAATTACAGAAGACGCATGATGCCGCATTCACGTGTATAATTATATGCACTCGCTTACCTACTGTAGCACGTACGGCACTCGAAAATCACTCTCGCGTTACTCTATACTCTTTATGTGTTGCCCCACGTTGGCCGAGCCATTTAGTGACCCGGTCTTTCGCTA